>JAGTTH010003693.1:0-43447 GCA_022606485.1 Agraylea sexmaculata | reverse complement strand
TCACAATACAACCATACAGTAAAACGTATATATAAACTTTATTAATTCCTAAACTACCTTATAGAACTCGTCCGCCCACCTTAGCCTAGGTCTACCCTGCCTTCTCTTACCCACAGGCTTGTTGGATAGTATTTCCGATACTATCCCTCCTGCTCTTTAACCCAACCTAATGTTAAAGCCCTAATAAACTGCACTACGTTCACGCTCTTATATAATGAGTAAATCTCATCGTTCCGTCTAATTCTAAATAGTCCCGGTGCCTCCTGAACAGGACCCAAGATCCTCCTAAGAATCTTCCGCTCGAACCCAAGTAGCCTATCCTCTTTAGTTTTGGTAATAACCCATGTTTCTGCACCGTAGGTTAGTACTGGCCTAATTAGCATCTTGTATAATTCTACCTTAGTACTTCTACTTAGATATCTTGATCTGAGCAAGCGTACTAAGCCGAAATAGGTCCTATTAGCACTTTGCAGGCGAGGATATATATATATATATATATATATATATATATATATATATATATATATATATGTATATATATATATATATATATATATATATATATATATATATATATATATCATCATCATCATCATAAGCACTCCAGTTCAGTGATGAACCAAGGCTTCCCGCACCAGCATCTTCCACTTATTTCTATTGGAGGCCGCGCTCCTCCAGTTATTAATTCCCAAACTCCTAACTACCTTACAAAATTCGTCCGCCCACCTTAGCCTAGGTCTACCCTGCCTTCTCTTACCCACAGGCTTGCTGGATAGTATTTCCGATACTATCCCTCCTGCTCTTTCCACGTGTCCGGCCCAACCTAATGTTAAAGTCCTAATGAACTGCACTACGTTCACGCTCTTATATAATGAGTAAATCTCATCGTTCCGTCTGATTCTAAATAGTCCCGGTGCCTCCTGAACAGGACCCAAGATCCTCCTAAGAATCTTCCGCTCGAACCTAAGTAGCCTATCCTCCTCAGTCTTGGTAATAACCCATGTATATATATATATATGTATATATATATATATATATATATATATATATGTATATATAAAAGTGTATATATATATATATATATATATATATATATATATCCGTAGTTAGGAAATTACGTCTGTCAAGATGTCTGCGATGAAATGAGTAAAAAAGTTGAGTTACGAGGTGCATGAATGAATGACACATTCTTTGCTGAATGAGTGTAAAATACGTTTCCGTTGACTATAACGTTATTTGCAGATATAAAAAGGTCTAAGTTATCGGGTCGTTGTTAAAAGCTCGACCTACAGCTATGGGTGAGTTACGACAATCAACGGTGCGCGACACAGTTTTGACGGCTTCGTCGACATATTTAAAAATAAAGCAAGCAGAGTCCGAAGACCGGACGTGTGGTTGAGACCAACGGGCAAATAGTACTACATTTACATTGAATACCGTATCAATATAATGTTTATAATTGCTCTTTTATATCAGCTCATTAAAGAAACATACCGCCTGCTCCAGCGTATAATATCGTAAGTGCAAAAAAAATCTGTGTGCTCTTAAGTCTTTATGGAACTGATGCACATATTCAATCTGGTAACACTGCCTGTCACGTGTCACTCGGTTTAATTATTATTTATAACATATAACATTTTACGATTAAATACCTTCCATATCTACAGATACATGAAATGTGTTATAGATAATGGATGAATCTACATTAGTTGCCGGTTAAATAGAACTATTTTTCTATTTCGAAAAAGTACCACTTAATAAGTTAATTAATCAACATTTTTTGACGTTTCATACATTTCACATATGCAATATGTGGCTCAGATCCACAAAGACTTAAGAGCACATGGATTTTTTTTTGCACTTACGATATTATACGCTGGAGCAGGCGATACATTATATTAAGTGTTCTTGTTCTCTACTTTGCTCTTATTGACCATAGAATTTCCCAATGAAGCACCAAATTTTCTTCACGTTTGTTTGCTTTTTCTCGTTATAAGAATTTCTGTTAAAGATAGTTCTTTTAAGCACTCAAATATACCAACTAAATTTCAGTCACTTGTGAGGTGATCTGAGGTCATATTCTACAATCTCTTTAAATACCCATATAAAGCACACCGCTTTTTTGTCAGTATAATAATGCACGTACAAATCCCGTAAAAAATGATTTCATCGGTTATTATAATTGAGAGATCGGGAATAATATTTAAAAAATCCCGATAGATCGATCGTCTCAATCTCGGTTTACTCTAATTTCATTATATTATACATATATATTATCCATCCACATATGTCCTCAAACAAAACAACCTGTCAAGTAACCTCTGTTCTTTGTTAAATGATAAATTCATTATTAAAAATATATTTAGTACTCAAAGTAGGTATTTAAACAAAGAAATCCTTAATATACATCATCTATAGTCTTATACAATTCCATAATAAAAGTATACCAGCATAAAAGCTATGTAGATAAGTTGTGTGTCTACAAATACTGTAGTCATGGGTTCAAATCCTGTTCAAGTAAAAAAAAGATCGATTATTACGATTGAGAGATCAAGAATAATATTAATAAAATCCCGATCGATCATCTTGATCCAGGTTTACTCTGATTTCCTGTATTGCAAGGTAAATACTGATTATTAAGTTGGTGACCTGTGTAACTAGTAATAGTTAAGATCGCCAACGGACAATTTTTGTTTTTTGTTGATAATGTTTTGTTTGACAATGTTGTCGTGGCTAAAAAAGCTCCCCTGGGCGTAAAGTAAAAAATAAAATAAATTTAGGCATTAATTTATAGTAATATTCAGTTATTTTATATAACAAACGAGTAACTTAAAAATATTCGACATAAATAATAATTATTATGGCAATTTAGTTCACTCCTTGACCCATCGCATTTGAGTCGATTTGACGATCCGAAATGAGAACACATCAACATTAACCTCCAGGCATGGCGGTCCTATTGTAAGTTTTATTTCTACATTAAGTTATACGACCAAGCTATGGTTTCAGTGTGAAGATAACTGAGTAGTTATGGGTGTTACTGTTCAGCCAGCCAAGGGCTTCTGATATCGTTTTACGAGCGACTGTGAAGTGAAAAATTATGTTTTTGTAACCATATTAAATAGTAGACATGTAAGTTATGTTTCAAATTTATTAAACGCATTGTGGATACGATAATGATGGCTTGTTTCGCATACGAAAGCTCTTGGGCGGGTCAACAGGTTTCAAAGTCGTGACATTCGTGCACTTGGACATCATCGCTTGTATAATTCATTGTCAGTCAATATAATTGCAGGTCGTATTCCATGTTTATATTATATTTATAGGAGTGGCTTCTTTATGGTATTTTTCCATGTCCTTGATTGATTGAATCATGTCCAGATTGACGATAGTTTGTCAGGAATGTTCGTATTTAATCGACAGTTTTCCCTCGATTTAAAATAAAAACGATAAACAGTGTTCGGAAAATAATATAGCAATCATGACGAAACTTTCGCTGGCCACTTTTTGCACAGCGGCTTTTACTTTACACCAGCTTTGAATAGAAAATTACAGTACGGTGGTTTATGACGCATCGCCTTATTGTTCCTAAATAATGTTATTTTGGATACAAACAACTAATATTGAGACGTCATGAATTTGTGTGTTTTTGGGTGGGCACTGAGGTCTTTCACCGTTCGTAAGAGGATACTGAGACTCTTGCCGAAAACCATATAAAATTTCTAGCCAACCCGAATCCAATCTCACATGTTATATTGTGTTGTAAATAATGGTTGGTTTCATTAATTTGCTTTTGATTCACTCAATCATATCATAAATATTTCCGATAAAATACATACAATGTACATATGTATGCATGTTTGAATACAATTAAAATTTCATCCGAAGCGGAATCGAGCAAAAAATCGTACATCACCTTGAGGTCAATAGTTTTTTATAAGAATAATAAACGGTAAACCATTTGAATGAGATGATATTATCATATTAAATTTTCTTTAAATATATTTTATTTTCCTTCAGATTAATAGAATAGATGAAGGATTAATAAATCACTATTTTCTGATGGTTTTTTCGCCACAATACTGGGCACTTAAATTTTAGCTTTATGTTGTAGTAAAATGTATTATTCTATTTAAATTTTCGGATATTAACAGAAATATCTTAAAACAATAATATTAATAAAACAGTTTTTTCCATGAATATAATAATTCATGTACTATAAGTGTAGATGTATATCATATAATGTTATGTATAAATATCGGAGAGTTGGAAAAAAATAATACAATTATCAAATAATAAAGCAATTGCAAAGAATACGTCAAAGCACTTCATCACACCCACTCGGACTAGGTATAGTCATATTCCATGTTTTTGAGCATATAAAATAATTATTATAAAATGTCATACATGTGTGGTATTATTTTAAAATGAAGAGTCTTACCGGGTGTATTATTAAATTTATTTAAAGGGAAGGATATCCTGAAAAATGTAGGCATTTTGTAAACACGAGAAGCAACTAGTGTAATTGTGATTAATGTATTATATAATTTTGGTAGTCAAAGTAAACGTTATTTTTAAAATACATAATAGTGTTTTATTACTTATTTTATAATTTAATATTCAAAAAGGGCTCATAAATATTAGCACTAGTGATTTTTTTAAAGCAAAAAAGTTTTTATAAATAAATAGTAGTATAATAAAAAGTGTGCCTGTCAGGCATATTGCGACCGTTCCAGGGTTAAGACAGTAATCCAAAAAAATACAAATAAGTAACGATAACCTTTACTGAAGATTTTTTAAGATGAAAAATATAGAAAAAAACTATGCAAATAATATCAATTCGTATAAGATGATTTTTTGATGATATTTTTTATTGAAATCGTACATGTTTAGATGATTTTGGTTATTTTTATTTGGTGTTCCATCTGAAAATGGGGCCATATGTTTGACGATCGATTGAAACTCAAGGAGGACATCGGCGCGTCTTTGTTATTGAAGATGTTCGTCGGCATCAGGACACGCGAACCCTACAGAAATATTCAATTCAGTACTAATGTATTCATTAATCGTAGTGATAATGAATATTTAATATATTCATTGCAGAAATAGCAGAAATTCACAATGAGGTCGACGACGAACGTACCGTGACATTCAATTTTAAATATGCATCTTTATACACCACTAATTGACATTATATTATAATAAAGATTTAACAAACATCAGAATGGCTAATTGCTTTTATTCAAAATATTTTAGATATATTTATTTAAAAATATCTCACGCGTTATGAGCATGATGCACACGTTATTATAAAAGGTAATTTTTTGATAAAAAATTCGTGCATCATTGCAATACAAAAAAAAAATGAGATGCATTATTAATTCTGAAAATATTATGCAATTTCGGTATCGTGACATTTAATAAATAAATAATAAAGTGTTTACCTGCTAGATTATATGAATACCGATGGTTTACAACCAAAATATATTTATTATATAATTTTATAAGCGAATTCCATGCTGCCCTGTTCACTGTGATAGATTTGTATGGAAATAATCTAATCACTTACGTAACGAATGATCTTAAGATCTGGTTTGTTACATTATTGTAATAGTGAAAAATATTGCTGAAACTGAAGAATTAATACGCCGATTGTGATCAAGGAGATGATTAAGCCCAAATTTTGAGAGTGTTTAATAAGGTGCTCAATATGAGATATTTTTTATTAAATAAATGATGATGCACAAAGAAATGCCCAACGGGTGGCAAGGTGAGACATCTCAATTAAACAAGCTGACAAATTTGTCATACCACACAAGAGGAGGTCCACAATACAAATATGCAGATCTTATATACAACTATTCAGCACGGAGACCGGTCTGGGGGATCTTTGATACTTTACTTTAATTTCGATCGACGTATTGACGGCTTTGTTTTTATTAATTTCTTTTATTGCACACTGTGACGCTGTGTGTGCAACGGGATTAAAAGGCTGTCGAAATGTGTTAGATTGAAGAGGAAATGAGGTGAAAAAACTGCGGCCTTCTCAATGAAGATGTCAACAGAATGGTTCGTCTCACCTTACGAAAAACCTCATCTAATGTTACCCCCAAATAAACAACTCGAACCCAAATATCGATAAATAAATCGATTTAAAAAAATTATTCACCATAAAGCAATTCCATATTTCATGAGAAAATGTTTTTATGGAATCAAGCAATAAATAAGAGTAAAAATTGAAACTTGTCTCCGGAGATAATGGTTGTACTAGACATCCAGGAACCACAAGACGGGTTCATCAACGATGGAGTAAAGGTTGAGTTAGATATTTATTTTTCGTATAAAATTAATATCTATCTTATTGCAGTTATACCACAAAACGGTTTATACAGTGAAATTTAGGTAAGAGTATAATGCCCGGTTTCTTCAACTGGTGTCAACAAATCTTGAGCTCGTGTCACTCGGCGATTTACGCGCCAAATTCGTTTTTTCAAGATTTAGGTGTTATATCTAAATCTCATGCTATCCCCTCCATTCCAGTTTCACCTGTATCTATCCATGTTCTCTTGAAGGCTTCGGATACACACATCGGAACCGCTCGGCTATAGCCTTGACACCCCTTCAAGAAACGGAATATTTGTATATGACACGAGATTCGTATAATCTCTTGCCATGTAGCATGCGATTTAATATGACTTGAAGAAACTGGCTCTAAGTGTCTAAATTGAATTTTGAATTCACTATATGTTTTAAAAATCGCACATTACAATAAACTCAAATAGAATATTTATTTAATATAAAATAAATATAAATGTGCAAATATGTATCCTATTAGTGATGTGTAGTAGTGTTGTGTTATGGCGCATGCACACTTCCTGAGGAGCCTTCGCCCTCGTCCTCACCACACCCCTCGTGAGCCCCCTCCTCTCCCTTTGCACCCCCTTTATTGGCCGCTTCGAACATTCCAGCCTCTTTTTTGCTCTACGTTTTTCTTCTCCTTTGTTTTTTCACCGGGGCCTCCTACCTGGACCAGGTCCTAACCAAACCACCAAACTACAACTTTCACGATTTTACATATTTATAATTTATGATTCTGAAAGATTTTCAACCGACTGTTTAATCCGTATTGTTCAATTTAAGGTTTACATCAAGATAGGTTTAAATAAGTTACAGCAAACAACGTTTAAGATTATGGAACGTGTGAAAAACCCCGATATCATGAAAAACTCGACGCCCCAAGCTTATGTCTATATTGATGGATAGTGTCAGTTTGAGGATAACAGCATTTAAAATTTCACAATAATAAGACCAAAGCTCGTCCAATAGGGTGAAAAAACAGGTTTTCAATTGCTCACAATTGTAGAGCACTGCACGGCTTACATTTTTATTAGATTACATTATTATGTGGTAAAAATTTTCAGACGGAATATCATAATAATATTGGCTGATGTATATCATATGAGGCTATCAGCGCAAAAGTGGTGTAACTCTATACTACTTATGAGATAATGACGAGTTAAAATTGTTTTAACCTTGTTTCTATCGTGAACATTATTTTAACAGTTTTTAATTAAAACTTTGTAAAAAACATATCTTACACCAGAAACGTAACCAGTATAAATTGTGGGTTACACCACTTATGCTTTGATAGCCTCATATAATGTTTTGTGCAAATATCAGATAGAAATAAAATAGTACGATAATCAATTAATAAACCAATATTATGAAAAATCGTTGCAGAGCTCAAATACTTTACAAAAGACCAATTTGAACTAGGTCTTATTATGACGTTAAACTAAATATATAATATTAAATTGGCTATAATTTTTCATATCAGAAAGCAATCAACTTTAAATTAAATATTGTGAAGCTGGTGAGCTTCAAAATATCTTATAAAACAATGGATGAAAAGACAGAATTGCTGATTATATATTTTTTAATCTTTCTTGATTATTAAGGAGTGCAAAGCTTGAGGGTTTGTGGATGATGGGTGAGTTCATTGAGTAAAGCTCGTAGTGGGATTGGTAGGAGCGCCAGTGAACTGGATGTACATCAAAGTCTCGATTATCCGTCTTCTTCCTAGTCGTTAACACCATCTCCCACACGATATGTATATTTGAATTAGTGTAAATTTAATAACCGTTTGATTGCTTATTATTTAAATGTGACGGTTAATTGAAGGTATCAGTGTAGTCAATACATGGAGTTGAAGAGACCGCCAGAAGAGTGACACTCAATTATCAGCCAAACAAAACTTGGCACCGTGAGACCAGCCCTCTGCAGCTTCCTCCGCCTCTTTGTTCTTGCCAAATACCTCCTTTGTACTCAACATTCGTTTTATTATTGCCAATACCACATTTGCAATTCACAAGTCGGTGCCGTCATTGGGAAAATATCACAGGAACAACGGATCCTGATTACGGTGCAATCGTCTTAGATTGAATTTCAGGAAATCATAAACAATCTCACAAGTTGACTTTGACAGTATATTTATTATACATATACGACCCGAGCGAGCGTTTTGGATGTTAAGACACAAAAACGTGTTTATTCATTGTCTGTCGGTGAACTATTACTAGTTAAGCTTGGGATTCCTAGGCGTGCGTCACCGCAAACGTGCATCGTAAAGACGGTAATAGAGTTGCTTACCTGTACTTTTGATCGGGTTTTTGTTAATTAGGCATTAACTAACAAAAAACTGATCAAAAGTGTAGCTAAGTAACTGTACTATCGTATTACGGTGACGTATGTATGCCTGGGAATCCATTACTTTATACAGGTTACGGAGAGAGCGGCATTTCCCAATTTCATGATCACCTCAGAACTCACCTGACAATCCAGGAAATCAGAGTAAACCTGTATCAAGACGATCTATTGAGATAATATTCGATCAAATGACTTGTATTTAAATTACTATCGGATTATTTAGAAGATTTGGTAATGTCCTTTGAATCTGTTAAATTTCTGCCCGACTATTACAATCCAGTAAATTAGAGTAAACGTGGATAATGATAATCTATTGGGATTTTATTAATATTATTCCCGATCTCCCATTCGTAATATTCGATTAAATGAATTTTATTTAAATTACTATCTAAATATTTAGAAGATTTGGTCATGCCCTTTGAATCTGTTAAATTTCTGCCCGACTATTACAATCAGGAAATTAAAGTAAACATGGATCATGACAATCTATTGGGATTTTATTAATATTACTCCTGATATCCCATTCGTAATAATCGATCAAATCAATTTTATTTTTAACTTGAGGGGGATTTGAACCAATAAACACAGTATTTGTAGCCACGCGCCTTATACTCTGAGCTATTACGCTGATAAAAATCAATGAATGTAGTTATTTTATAATATTGTCTTGATCTTGTATCTACCTGCAATATTGGTGGTCTTTTGGAATTATTCACACATGGAAAGTGTATAAAAAAATTGTTTTGATGATTCCTGCACCTGTAATGATGCTTTTTGTAAGGAATCAGCTGTGAGGGTCTCGCGAATCTATTTCGATCAGAATAATGATCTGTTTCATTTTGGAAAGCAGTCGGTTTAAAAGGTGGAGTCATTGGGTCATCAAGGTAAATGATGCCGCTGCTTTTGAACATATTATTCTGTGCCATTCTTGCACCCTGGGTCTATTTTGATTTTCCAACTTCTCAGAATCGCCTCGGCTTCGCTTTATACCTTTTTATGTGAAAACCGTTGACGGTTCACACGCTGTTCGATCAATAGCAGTGATTAACAAAAATTAATTACACTAAATTCTTCGAGTCTCATCATATAAATGGCAACGTTACAAGTGGTTTTGAAGCTTCATTGAAAGTAAATATTGCTTCAGATTAAGGTTTTTATCAAATCAACAATTAATTGAATTTAGCATTAGTAGACTGACAATTTTTAATGGAATTTCGCTTATTTACTAAAAAATGATTTGGTGTAAGTGTATTATACATGTATTTTGTGGTAAAATAGAGAGTTTCATAATAAATTTAGCAACATTTACTGTGGTTTCAAATATAATTGACTTCAGGAATGTTTCGGGTCAAGGAAGCCTTTAATGATTATTTTTAGATTTTTATACATTATATTGTATTTATTAATCCCAATATAAATAAGTTGGGAGTAGTTGACACCGCTGATATTTGAAGGCCGAAGGAATTGGATGATAAATATCAAGATGGCGGACCAAGCAGATCAGTTTGACAGATGCAATACTAATTGCTTGTTCCTCCATCTTGATATGTATACATCCAGTTGTCTGGCTTTATTATCGGTGAAAACGGCGTAGCTCGTAGCTTCACGTAGGAAATCGTTTTAACAAATTTTACAATAGTCTCTAGTAATACATCATATAATTTTATAGAAATACAATTTAAATATATTAAATACGTATTAAATAAAATAAGAGCCTGTCATCACGCTATACGAATATAAATATAGTTTTTTTTATATATTTGGCTAAAGATAGGGGCGTTATAATTACAAAACGTCGGGCGGCACACCATAAAGTGTTTATTACTCGTCGGTCACTTGTTATTTGGAACAATTTCCGAACCGCGTTCACCAAACCATTTTGTTAAAAACTCTAATCATACAGATTTATGCCTTTCCATTTTAAATGTTACGGGAGTACATATTTTCGTTCAATGTAAAATGATTGGCGCCATACGAATTCAATAGAAATTTAACTCACTTTCAAGTAACGACGGTATTCAAAAATATGTTCCCACCGTAATTGCATTCTTCAAACATGACTTACGTTAATTTTGAGAATGAATGGCGTATTCTTGGTGTGTATTATTGCTCTGAACGTAAAATGCAAAAAGTTTATGGAGACCACCAATGTATAATCTTGAACAATAGTTTAACAGTGGTATTTATTTATATTTTTCACATTTGGTTTCTGTTGTATGGGAATTATATTGTGAATGATGAACCACTTGTCTCGATAATCCGCTGCTAAAGTCTAATAGAAATGTCAAATTCTTAACACATTCTAATTGATTTACTACCGTTTGCTTGATTAAGTTCAGGGCAATAAATAACTATAATAATAATACTAACTATCGATAACATCAGTGGCACGATGACACATTTCCTATTTAAGCTAATTGAACTTGACCCCTGATTCTAAACTATTTAATACATTCCATGAAATAATACTTTATTCTAAAATTGTTCTGACCTATGTATGATATTATGCTTTAATAAACGATTATTTGTTAGATGATTATGTGATTTATTAGTACATAGCAAAATCAGACGTTATTTGCTTAAAAATTTAAAATATGAACGATTTTTCGATAAATAATACCCAAATAACATGATTGAGATTCTATCAAAATATTTATGAAATATAAAGAAATATGTTATTTGTAATTTCCACAGTAATTTTATTAAGGATTCTGAGTACTTGTAGTCATCTTCAGAGACTATAAGTTAAGTAAAAAAATTACTGTGGAAATTATAAATAACACATTTATTTCAATTATGGAATTCCACCAAGAAATCAACAATTTATGAAATAGTTTTAGGATATCACATAAATTTTTAGTTAAATATGGAAGTTCATCTTGCTCATCAAAAACGGAATACAACGTTAACATTAAAGGATTGTTGCACATTTTAGAGTTATTTTCGATATTATGAATCTAGTGAAAGAAAAATATATATTTATCACTATAAGAAAAAAATTATATAACCAAAAAAGAACGCTTAGACAAAAGAGAACCCGACAAATTTACTGAAAAAAGTTAGGGACGATTAATATATCGATCTTTTTTTATATTTACAAATTCATATTTACACAATATTTGGAGTAAGTATAGAAAAATGAACGTAACAGTGCTGATTTCATTTGTTGAGTAGATTTTACACTGGATTCATGAGTAAACTACTAAATAAATTTATATTATGCACTAATCTTGCGTAGTTGCTACGCTACGCTCAATTACGCTACGGATTCGTTTATACACTATTTTGACAAGAACGGAATCAATCGTAACAAAAAAAAACCTTGGCATATTAAATAAATACAAATAATGTTTAATTTTTTGTCAAATGTGTGAACATTTTCCCTACCCATGTAATCAAAATTGCCACATGACATTGTCTTCGCTGCGTGTATGTGGAATTTACGTTGTCTGTAAGGCGTTGTTTTGAAGGTATAATAATTTTGATGTAATGTAATAATCTGCTGCTGATAATATGATCAGCAGACAAGCCCCAGCCAAAAGACAATGATGAAAGAGTGAATGTAGTGAATAATACAACAACATTGCTGTGGATCCTTTGACCTTAACGTACTCCTCTATATAATATTATGCCTCGGGTAAAAAGTTCGCCACAGGAAGCGAAGCCCGACCAAATATGCGACCGGTTCTTTGGAGCACACTATTCGTCTTCCCGGATCACGGATATTAAATAACTAATTCGGGATATTTTGATTAGAGTTTTAGTGTAACCCAAGAAGAATACAGTTGGTATAATTTAGAGTTAATATTTGTTCAAATAGCATGTGATTTCATCTTCAGATATAAGATAAATTATTGATATAAGGGATGCCGGGAAGTGGATTTAGTGCAATAGTATGCTATATGAGACCCCCGAGTATGATTACGATGAAAGCGAAACTGCGGCAGTGCAGCAGTTATCAGTCGTTTGGAAAGTGTAGCTTAATCCGGTAATGAGTGGTGAGCAGATAGGTGTTATTATTTGAAAGGTCACTCGTGACATGGTTTCCGAACTGACTTCTCCTACCCATCACCTGTGTTCTGTAACCGGCCGAGTCCTTTCATCTCCAAATCGGACCGCTTTACAATCCTCGCCATTACATTACAACATTACATCCCTGAACTCTGATATTAAAAATAAACCATCGGTAGCCTGTAATTTAAAAATTATACAAATACATAGTACAATGTAATAGCTGTGCTGAGAATGGAAAATGCTTTCTGGATCAATCGATTCAATATCATTCCAGAGATTGTTTATTGCATCTTCTTAGACCCGATTTCTTCAAGTCGTGTTAAATCTCGAGCTCGTGTCACTCGGCGATTTACGCGCCAAATGCGTGTATTCAAGATTTATCTCGAACTGTCAAAATATTCCCATCTAAATTCCTTATGGGAATGCTCGGGTATGACTCTCTCGAGCTTCGCAGAAATGTGGCACTGATGCGATTGGTTTTCTGGTGATTAGAGGCTAGTTATCAATCCCAGAGATACTTGGTCGCATCAGTTTGCTGTTCTCGAGAATTGTACGCGCTGTCGTTCTCACTCCTTGTTTGCAACCCCTATGACCCATACTAACATACTCCGTCACTCCCTATTAACCAGATCTAGTTAGATGGAGGGACGAGATCTATTTGGTAGTTAGGAGTTTAGGTATCAATAACTGGAGTATCGCGTTGTTGCTGGTGCGGGAAGCCTTGGTTCACAACTGAACTAGAGTGCTTGTGATGATGATGAGATATACAATCTTAAGCTTTACTTACAGCAAACTATATCTATATTTATTTATTTATTACACTTAATTAACTGCTTTCAATGCCTGTAACGGCATTGATACAGTATAAAATTTTGCCCAAGAAAAAAACAACCCAACAATCATATCAAAAAAATAACATAACAGTAATAAAAAAGAACAATAGAAAAGAGTTGAACAATAAAAAAAAGAAGAGCATCGTGTGCATTGCTTGAGGGATACTATTTAAAAACTTAATGTCATAGAAAATATTCATATATTACAATATTAAAATATCTAATTGCATCCTTTCTAAATGTTTGTTTTATATGTGTTCTTTCTTCGGTTGTTTTAGCTTCGATCGAGGAACTTTTTTAACCTATATTTCCATTTAAATAAGTAGTCATATTCAGCCACTTTCAACTAATCGATAAATTTAAAAGCTACTTCGCTATTGAAATAACCGGACACATTATTTTGGCATTAATTTGTCGGTTTGCAAAACCTACGACATTCACAATAATATTTCCGCTTGTGCTATTATTCATCCATTTATAATATCAAAGGTAGCCTGCATTATGTTCTGAACTAAAATAATTTTAATACGGGTCATATCGGGTTTTTGAACATAAAGCGATCGGACAGTTGGTGACCTGTTGGGATTGCATAATATATGTGAGGTTAGGTTAGGTTAATATGGAAAGGAATCAACGGTCGTTTTGATGATACAGGAAGAATATATTTTACCTTTGCCCTGCAATATCTTTTAGCGCATACCTGCCGCATAATAACGGTTTAGGCTTCCTTTTTGTTGTCAACAAAGCCAACATAGCTCGTTTGCAAAAAAGAATTGCGATAGTGGTACAACAACAATAATACAATGCGTTTGCAAAGTTGTTGCTCGAAAGGGCGAACAACCATATTTGCATACCTCAATAAACCATGTGAACAATATAAAGATACTAGCCAGTTTATACAATACCCAAAAAAAAACACCGAACGAACATATCTAATATTGTAGGTTGAGAAACAAATAAAATTCCACTATTTTCATAAGCGTCTCAGGGTTTACTACAAGATATTTTAATTTATATGTATATAAAATTTTCATAATTCAAAGCATTGTCAATATACACCAATGCGTGATGATTTGAACTTGATTTTTAAATGTTATGAGTACGGATTATTTCAATTTTATAATCAAAGCAGTCAATTGATTTGGCATAATATCTACTTTGTTATACGATACTAAGCTCGAGTATTTATTTTGAAAAAATCATAGAAAAAATTGTTCATTGAATAATATAATTGCGTATTGATAATAACCAGCTGCTTTTTGTTGACTGTTTACATGAATGTATTTATTTTAATTATGTTCTTGAAGCAGTATGTAAGGGGGAAGTTCATGGGGAAAGCCTAAGTTTACGACTGAACTGTTCTGCTGATAATGAATACAGTTTTCAAGAACCAAACAAACACTACTGTTTATCGTAAAAAATGAAGACCGATAAACCTGTGAAACAATTTTCATAATTGGTGTAATTGAAAGCAATGGTAGTGTGACATAATATAATGATCTATGAAGTGTCCAGTGATAAGAGGACCCGGTGACCTCATGGCCCATATCCCACGGGATGTGATGATCAGGGACAAACTCCGCCCCGCTCGTTTAATGTCTTCATGTTTATTGAATTCCACCGATGAGATGACATACACGTGCTGGGAGTGACTTGATGTAATTGAACTGTTTTATCGCAAGGCAATAATATAATATGATTTATTCTTTGTTGTTTGGCATTTCGATAGGAATGAGTGTTGCTTGTCTGAACTATTACGCGATTAGAAAGTACACGCATAAGTGCTCCGATAACATGTGAAAATAACGCCTAAAATGTGCTTTGTTACACACATAACATTACAAGATCCGCGATCGACAAAAGGGTGCTATAAATTAGATATTTCTAACCGAAATATTGTAAACCAGGTGGTGCAGTACCGCGGAGTGGAGTACTGTAGAAGTAGTTTTAGTTCCCCTCGTTATCAAGACGATGGAAATAATATGAAGACCGTTATACTAGCAGATGGAGCTTATTGTTACCAGTGGCACAATGGCACGAGCCAAGAAATCATCCCTGTGCAATAACCCTCGGGTCACCAAAAGGTCGTCCCGTGACAAACCGTCTTCAGGATATATGTACATCATAATAATATTTTACATTTCGACAGCATTCTTGAAATACTTCATGTAAACGGAAATTAGCATAGCTCGTGAGAACATCCTCGTTTCGTTTGAATTGTATATATTTTTTAAATTAAAATAATGACAATTGTGTCTGCACCGGGGGTCTGCAAGCTTCAATAGTTATCGGATTATATGAAATGGCACGAGACATTATCACAAAGGAAGTTTTTGTCCCCCGAGACGTATGAACGTTGAGAATAAATTTCTTCCGACAATGCGTTTTGTATGAATAACGGTAGAAGGTAGATTTCGTGAGGGGGGACACCCATGTAAGTTGGCCTAATCATAACTGATTGTTGTATTTGTTTGAGAAAATAAAATATCCCGGAATACGTTGCTAAGGGGACAATTGTTGTTTTTATATATTATTTAAATTTATTTTCGCAAAAAAAATATACGGGTAGATGGCTTTGACTGCGTATTTAACAAGTGGTTTTTTTATCACTCACTTTCGTGATAACTTATATTATAATGACGTGTAAGTACTGCAATAATTTTAAATATTATGTATTCTATTAAGTTATTGTCGATAATGCGGAAACTTTGTTCAAGTTTTTTTTATTTGTAGGTACAGTAGATATTGAGGTCCATTATTATTCATATAAAAACATTAACTGTTATTAAACATTAACTGTCATTTTGAGTGAAAAAGTGTCCCAAAGTAATAATTATATGTCCATTTAGTCATTATTCATCATATTAATTTACACAAACAAAAAAATAATAATAATACCAAAGTAATAGCTCAAAAAATTAAATTGATATGAAAAATATAGTACTTAAATTAATTGCAGACATGCTGATAAAAAATATTTCTTAAAAAATGTCATGATTACAAAATTTTAAGATTTATTAATTGATTTGATGGGTTATTACGACTGGAAGATCGGGAATAATATTAATAAAATCCCAATCGATCATCTTAATCCAGGTTAACTTATTTCCTGTATTGTACGGTAAATACTGAGGTTATTATTAAGTCGAGCAGAGCAGAGTCGACAGGTAAAATTTGAAAAATTAATTAATACGTTGTTGTATATTAAAAAAATTATTATGATAACAAAACAATAAAAATTTATTCGAACATAAATTGAGCTTATATTCTACAAACAATACTCCTGTACATAATATTGTTTATTCACCTGATGTCCGTTTTCGGTTAAGCGCCTTAGTATAAAAAATAGAAAGACTTCTAGGAAGCGGCGCAAAGAAATTTTTAATTGTTGGTCGGGTCCACATGTGTCCCATTGGATAGTTGTATAAGTCAATTGGCCATGACATTTGGTAACCAGTACGATATAATAGCAGCAAGTATGAATGGCACCATGAATGAAACCACCATGAGACGGGGGTGGAGTTGCACCACTCTTCAGCGCTGCATGGTGTTTCCGGCCTTTTCACACAATCAGTTTCCATATCACAGTGGTTTGTCTCATTTATAGGACAACATAAGAATATGCATTTAACCCGCACACAAAATACGGGGAAATTGATCATCATGTCCGTGGAGGATGTCCTGAAAACCAACTGGGAATTTATATACATGTTTATAAACGAAACACTCGCCACGACACATTTCCATGAGGTTTATACAACCAATGAGTTTTATCAATAATGTATACAATCAGTAATATTTAAATGATTGTTGAACAATCAAAGATCACCCGATTGTTAAATTTATTTTACCAATGATGTTCAATAAACTCAATCAATTACTTAATATGTCTATCACCGATTTCTTTTATCATTTAATACAAAACAATTCGGTTTAAACTAAAAATATTGAAGACAGTAATTGTTTCAAACAATTCTTCTATTTGATTTGACTAATTGTACAGAAAAAAACAAGTCTGGATACGTATAAAATCCAAGTAATCAAAAAAATTTACAAAGTAAAGACCAGCGTTTTTTTAAATTGCAATTTTTAAATTGATTTGATCGGTTATTACGACTGGGAGATCGGGAATAATATTAATAAAATCCCGATCGATCGTCTTGATCCAGGTTTATTCTGATTTCCTGTATTGTAAGGTAAATACTGATTATTAAGTTGGTAACCTGTGTAACTAGTAATAGTTACACAGGTTACCCTCTCAAAAAGACCCTTTCTTAAATAAAAGTTCTTCGGAGCGTAAATAAATAAATATTTTATCCTTAGATAATTAACACTTCCGCCAATCGAAGTAAAAATACAATTAATCAAGCTTTCATACGTTTCAATTGAACAGAAATAATACAGATGAATTAGTTTACATTGATCAAAGATATTATAAGGGACAAGAAGAAAAACCCGTATCTATTCAATTGTACGTATTATTTTTCTACTAACGCTAAATTAACATCTTTCTTGTACTTGCTTCTCTCAATTTGGGAGCAAATAGACGTCGATCACCGACAGAAAATTAACACTTTGGTGTGTATAAAAAAATCCTCTCTAAAAAAGCTCCTCGGGGCGTGTTAATAAATATATGAATAAATAAGTAAAGTCAGTACGTCGATCAACTTATACTGGACTAGAAACTAATTTACCCGAGAAAATTTCATATATACAATCATAATAGTAAAGCATGAACCATCATCGCCTTGCCATTACAGGAAAAACCTAATGCGGTTCGTCAATGATAGGCATTTATCAGTATATTATATCTTTATTTTAGATTTAGGATTGGTTAAATCGATATATTTTGACATGCCATTATCTAACCAGCTTTGACATTAATAACCTGTATGTTGACACGTATAGAAACTTAATTTGGGTATTTTGATAAATGTGTACGTATTTATTTTGTTTCTGTTACTTGGAAGTGGAGTTTTTCACACCAATATAATAATATTGGCTACGCCTCCCATATATTGTGTGATCCTTTATATGGCAAAAGGAGCATTGTTCACAGCAGGGTGGACACTTAACTGCTAGCAAATTATTTTCGTAAACTTTTTCAAGTCACCGGATTCGATCCGCCATATATAGTGGGTTAGCGCCTCTAACATCACTTTACCTGGCGGCCAATGGCGACAACATACAAGTTTCTTTATTATATTTTCGTACACTTTATTGTGCTCATACCGAGAACTACACAACAGATTTCCTTCTCCTGTCTGGATGCACTGGCTCCTATTTTTTCTAAACCTGACCGTCTCTGCCTAAAGAGCACTTAACTAAATGTATGTACAATGTCCACGTTAAGCTTTGTCAACAAACTGCAATTTAGCATAAAATCTATTTGATAAATTAAACCGCAAGATTAAAGATCACTCAATAATTTATCCGTTTTTTTAAATATCATACCGGACGAAGCCAGACAAGGAATATTCTAAATACCTTTGTATTCATACTTCGTATTATTTTATACGAAAATTTTGATTTTATGTATCCTTTAATTCGTTTTTCATGTAAATAATTAAGCTAATATAATATATGTCGTTGATTTTTTTTATAATAATATGTTTTCTTTGTTTTCGGTACATTTATTTAAATACAATATAGTCTCTAATGGTTATATGACCAGTAAAGGTGGGTTTTTATCATCTTTTCCCACAAATTATTATTATTATATGTTAATTTAATGTATTAAAATAATGATTCTCATGTCAAAATGAGTAAAAAGGCCATTTCTGTAGGCTTGATCTCACACTTATTAATTAATTATTGTAGCAATTATTTTAATTGTACATTTATTAAAGAAGTGCTTAAAAAACAAATGGCTAGTAATTTTTTTTTTAATAAGTTATCTTTGAAGAATTACGTAAATTTTCAGTATATACGTGTATTAAATATTTACAAGACATTTTGTTAATTATAATATTTGGTTCAATAACGAAGATTATGCGTCAAATTTTATTATTTTAGACTGGTGGGAGACTAAAAATCACCTTTATGGAATTATCTACCGTGTATTCTAATAATAAATGTAAAGTACAATATAACATTGTTGTGAAAATACGATATGTACAACGGATGTGAGTTTGACGATAAGGAAACACGGGCCAGCTGATGATGTGAAGTCATTCATTGAAATGAGTGTATGGGGTTATCTAATCTCTGCACTTTTTACTTTTATATTCACCACCGACAATGAAGACTTTCCGACACGTTTTGCCCAATTCTATTTAAAATTTAAATAAGATAATTGCCGGTATTCTTATTTGCTTCTTCCTTAGACCGAACGTAATATGACGCCGGCGCCATTTTATCAGCTGACTTGTAATGGGTTTCAATTACTTACTATAGTGGAATTATCATGAAAATTATTTGTATAAGACCTTCGATAGTCTAAAGCCGTTTTTAAATATTAGTAGATAAACTTGTTTTGTTATACACATTGGGTAATTGGCATGTTTTGCGGTTTTATAATCATATGTTATGTAGGCTTTCCGCTTTTCATATCATTTTGTAAATACATGGCAATCGAATTTTTAGAATGTTATTTTATTTGAAATATATTTTTCAATAGTTCTCGTTTGATATCGTATATATATCGGTTTGATACATATACGAATTCGGTGTATTTTCTCAGGCAAAATGGCGTAGTGATGCTTTGGTATGTGGCGAAAGTTCGGATCGTGAGTGAGAATTCGTCGTGTTGTAGTTTTGGCACAAGTGTTGCTTTTGTAGGGTGAACATTATTTTTATTAAGTCTGAAAAATATTTGATTCACTCACATATTTTTTTGCGCACAGCTAATTAAATAATACAGTTGAGTTTTTATTTATGGACCTGATAATTTACATCCTTGTAACGGTACCAAAACTTAATAAATCAACTTTTTTTTGCCGTACACAATCAAATGATTTTATCTTCTTATAATGGGTCTACTTTAGCTAATAGCTGTGGTGGCGTTATAATACAAATAAATTCATTACGCATACAAAATTACTTTTATTATATTCTGGTTTTTGAAGTCGATTTTATTCGTCCGGCAACTGGCATTGTAAAATTGTGAGGTTTGACTTTATATACGTGTGTTGGAGTATATTTATCAATTTTTACCAACTGATAAGATATGTCGGTTTATTATTATTAATTTTTCCGATACTTATTGGTAACAATTTGTTGTATAATTGAATTGAGGTGTACAACATGTAAGTGCAATGTTTTAACAGCGCCATGGATTCAGAATCACGATTGGGTACAAAGAATGCGCCGATATAGAGAATCATAAATCGTTTGGTCACAGTAGGTTTTTCTCGGAATCGAGGTCTGTGTGGTCAAAACTTATTTCACAAAAAGTCCCTACGCGTCTCGCCATATTCAAGGAGCAGGGCCCGAAAGCTCCAAGATTGGATCGAGTACTCACAGTCCAAGCGCCAACTTGCACTGCATATTCATAGCCCTTTGCGATTGGAATGTGAGCTTATTCAAGATTTTTGTTAGGAACAATTGATTCTTATAACTCGGAATGCAGAAATACGAGATCGTCTTGCGGTTTTCATTCAGTATTTTAATCTCCAAATAAATTAATTGTAGATATATAGACATGAGGAATTATTAACGAGCGAATTTAATTGGGAGCTTTTGCCGCATTCTACATAATTATTATGTATTTTAATCACATATATTGCCTCAGGTGATTTCCCACCCTCTCATTCCCAACAAAAATATCTCTAAATATACGAGAAAATAAAAACAACCCTAACGAGAATGGCGAAGAAGAGAGAACAAAAACAGATGGAAAAAACACTGTGTTTTGTTTACATTCTTTAACAAATCAATTAAATACGCACGAACATGTGGACTGATGAATAATATGATTTTAAATAAATATCACAATTATTAAATTGTTGATCGCGTTGATGAATTCCATATTGTAAAGAAATGTGTATTTAGTTTCCACTATAATTTTATTAGAGTCTTAGTACTTTCGACTACTAACATGTAGTCATCTTCCATAGAAGTTAGTACATACATGTTAGTAGTCGAAAGTAACAAGACTGTAATAAAACAATAGTAAAAATTACAAACATATTTCTTTACAATTATTAAACCATATTTAAGTATTAAACGAAATAATTTTGTACTTTCCACAAAATTTCCCTACATATAGTTATTTAATAACTTATTTTCTTAAATATTTATGAAATTCCATCCAGTATTCAACACGATCAATAATTTATATTTAAGTAATTTAGTAGTGGCTAGTGAATTCCTCAAAAGGTAAGATACTTTCTTTAGATACCTGTTCATAAATTAAACCTAACAATTAACTATTTATCTTAAAATTGAATATCATGCTATGATACCTTCCCTATTGATGGTTTTCCCTTCAGGCCACTATGGTTTTAACTATGGGAGAATATAGTAGAGGTGGTTTCCCAGGCCACCCCACAGCAAAGAGTTCTTCAGATGTAGTTCGCTACACTAGATTTACAGAGTTACCCCGGAGTCTTACTCATGAATTCCTCACACTAACTACTGGATTACAAGGCAGCCCTTGATAAAGATTGAACAGTGAAATTAATATTTAGATTAATTAGGTCATATCAAATTCATAATTCCATGATCCATCTTCATTATAAGTCAGTAATGTAATACAAGTATGATCGATATTGTGTATACATAGAATGAATGGGTGGTTATTTTAAAATAGAATAAGGGTCGAGAGCAATGAAAGTGCAATAAGTGTGTCAGCTATACTGTAATTTGTTTAGTATGGGGTAAATAATTCCCACGACACAAGCTTGTTTTCCCACATGGTACAAAATCCTAATAGATGTATTACATTCATGTCCAATATAAACCGCCCCCACAATCATGTTCACTACTTTTGCAAAATATTATTAGAGTGTGACTTGACAAAATTAATTCATACACATAATTTACATTTATAAAATTATATATATATATATATATATATATATATATATATATATATATATATATAGGTATATATATATATATATATATATATATATATAGTATATATATATATATATATATATATATATGGCAAAACATCATATAGATAAAAGTCATACAAAACAAGTGCCTTAAGATGTATATATATATATATATATATATATATTATTTTATCACAATTATTAATATATATACACATATTTGACAAGGTTGATTATTTGTGGAGCTTGGGTTCAATGTTAGCCTATTTCACTTTTTTTTTAAATAATGAGATACAGACTTAAAGTACTGGGTACAGGGAATACAATATGATAATCAAAACTCTTATAATTAATAAGTTAAGTGAAATCATCAGCGTTAGTATCCTATTCCAAATCCGGTCAATGAAAACGTGAGTTTTATATTATTTGTATTTTTAGTAACACATTTTATGATTTTATTTTACCGTTTTTTAAATTATTTTTATACATATTATTATTATTATTTCAAAAACCGGCCATTATTGTTTTAATAATAATTTTTACATTCAAAATCAACCTGTTCTAAATAAATAAATTTTTAAAACTAGCCAATTCCACTAGAACATTTTGCCAGAAAGTTCAGCAAAAAGTGGATTAGGCTAACATTGATCCCAAGTTCCTTATTTATGCGCTAATAATTAAAGTAAAAAATAATTGTATTTAATGCATGATGTCAAATTATAATTTTTATTTTATACACGTGCCTTTTCGAGAGGGTTTATACAAATTTGTTTTTTTTAGACACAACAAGTTAACTGCTTGTCGGTGATCTTAACTATTACTAGTTACACAGGTCACCTAATCAGTATTTACCTTACAATCCAGGAAATCTGAGTAAACCTGGATTGAGACGATCGATCAGGATTTTATTAATATTATTCCCGATCTCCCAGTTGTAATAACCGATCAAATCAATTTAAGAATTCTTGACTTTAGTGGGATTTGAACCCATGACCACAGTATTTGTAGTCACGCTTCTTATACCCTGTATCGTCGTAATACGATATACTTGTTATTTGTTCGTTCTTCCACGTGATTTAGCTGTCAGTTTTATGTTATAGTAATGGGATTTTGTTAAAAAAATATATGATACAATATTACAATATGACCTTTCTTTGAAGTGTAACGCTCATGTGATACATATTGAGTATTTTGTGAATGAATGTGGATTTGGGAAGTGGAGTTCTTGGTATTAGAATACAAACAGGCCATATGTGTGAACAGTGATGATACGAAGAGAACAAGTGTGAGGAAGGGCGACTTCCGGGCCTTACTGACCCCTGTTAAGGCTCATTCATAAAACATATGACCCTGACCCTGTCGGACACCAATTAACAAAGCACAACCCCACAATTTATAGGCCCACATTATGTCTTTAGGAAGCGCACACAAAAAATGCCTAAAACTGAATAGTGATATTCTTACACAATTATTTAGGTATAAAAATCCACGTATCGTTGTTTTGGACAACAAGTGTGACGAGTGCGTATAAATATTTATTCGCGATGTTCGATTTTGAATTCCCAAATGTATGCAAATGCTCATGAATTAAATATATCCTTTCTGGAATCAGCTGTTTTAAGCGGCTCGATGCGTTCCTTACACTGGACGTGATCACTCAGCCAGACAGCTGACCGATCATTCAACGAAAGATCGACCATTTATAATTAAATTAATATCATCATCATCATCATAAGCACTCCAGTTCAGTGATGAACCAAGGCTTCCCGCACCAGCATCTTCCACTTAATGCTCCTCCAGTTATTAAGACCTAAACTCCTAACTACCTTATAAAATTCGTCCGCCCACCTTAGCCTAGGTCTACCCTGCCTTCTCTTACCCACAGGCTTGCTGGATAGTATTTCCGATACTATCCCTCCTGCTCTTTCCATGTGACATAAAATTAATATAATTATAGACAATTCGAAATAATGAAGCTTAATGAGACTTACGCCTTGTTAAATCCCAAGCTAGTGTCACTAGGCAATTTACGCGCCAAATGCGTTTCTTCAAGTGAAACTGTGAAAATCCAGTTCGCCGATATCCAGGTGTTATATCTAAATCTCATGCTATCCCCTCCATTCCAGTTTCATCTGTATCCAAGTTCTCTTGAATGCTTCCGATACACACATCGGAACCGTTCGGCTAGAGCTTTGACACGCCTTCAAGAAACGGAATATTTGTATATGACACGAGATTCGTACAATATCTTGCCATGTAGCACACGACTGAAGTCGAATCGAATAAAAAATCGTATTTTTTTACAACAAACTGAACATCTCCACAAAGAAATGTCAACAAAATAAACATTCTAAATTTATTTAGTAATTAGTATAAGAGATATTATCATATTATGCTAAAAATATTGCAAAGGTCGTTCTTTCGCCAAAACCGGAATATTCACGTACGCATCGATTTATTTTATAACTCTTTTTGATATATGAAAGAATAATAAACTTGTTCAAAGAATCGTTACCCAATGCTTTGTATGAATGAAAATACTTTTATATCCATTGACAACTTCAATAATAAATATTTTACGACCAATGTTTAAATTGTTAAAATTGTTGTTAAATAAAGTATTGGATATTGATTTATAAATAAATTCCTATTGGGCTTTTTTGACTTTGTACTATGCAAATTCGGTGTTAAGTTTTATTGGAGCTGGGCCACCTCGGTTGGACTTGGAGCCTTAATTGATTGTAATGTTTTTGAGGGCGTTGCTTGTCGAGAATGTAATTGGAGTCTTTGTCGGTATGCAAGTTGAGATGGAGTCCCGAAAAGGCGCCATACTGGGGTCAGTTCCTGGAATTCCAATCCTAACACTTCCGTGTCATGTGTATTTACATTACGACCCCCAACATACAGCGGAAGTGACCCCCAGGATTCATCCAGGGCTACCCTAATTACCCATTACTAATTAAATGGTACAGAAAAAGAAACCATAAGAATTCCCGACACAGCAAAATTAAAATCTTATTACTAATCTGTAGTTTTTATTATTAAACTATTTAACGTTGTATTTTCTTAGGGTGGCGCGCCCTGTTCGAAGATCAGATTTATTATTTTTGGTGCTATTCGGCATACAAAGACGATATTCTTTACGTCTCGTCGACATTTTTTCACCGTCCATTTGCATTTCTCGGAATTGTTCTCTTGAAAATGATACATGGTGGTGTCCTTTCGGTGGGAAACTTCAGCAAAATAACAAATCTATTTGTAAACAAGACACCCATGCGTCCAAACACTTTTACTCCCATAATATTATATTCATTCCGAATTATATATTTTTAAAATTCCATTATGACCGAAAGAGAGCCGCCTCCGAAAAGGTGTTTCATAATTCTGTCAATATTTGAAATGGGATTCGTGTAAATACAAATAAATATATTTTGACAGGACTTCTCTCCTAACACGTTCTAATCAACAATTTTCCTAATGCCGCACAAATTCTCTGTTGACCTGGGGGTGCATTTTTTTTAAATCTTTCATAACCAAAAAGTAAATATTTAATCCTCAAAGCAACACACTATTAATTATTTATTTCCCGCATGGTTGTCAATGTCGCTTAGTAATCCAATGCGAAAACTACAAATCACGTTACAATTATTTTTGGTCGTTTACAACAATAACATGTTACCCTAGCCGATTTTAAATGAGCTATTTCTGAGGGGGTCAAGAGAAGAAACCCTTTCAGAAGAAAAATATCAACACAATATACTATTACTAAATTATATTTTTGCATTCATTAAAAATAAAGTGGTTGGAAAGTTGATAAAACACGTATATATGTAAATAATTTTTGATAATAAAAAATGATATATTGTAATGTTTTTTGAAAATATTTATTTACGGTTAAGATAAAAATATATTATTAGGATAAATTGGATATTAATTGCGTTTATTATATAAATTCAACATTTTTCTCAGTAAACCTAACATACACTTTAAGAGCTAATTTCTTCATCAGTATTTAAATCCCTAGTCTAGCTAATTTTAAAGTAAGTTTGTTATATTTAATCGCAGTGTACATTTATAAGATAATTGAGGTGAAAGTAGCATTAATTTATATATCGAGGATATACTGCCAAAATATCAAGTCATATTTCATAGTTTTGAGATTATGGCGAATTATTGAAAAAAAAGTCGCAGTCTTAACATAACTATAAATTTATAGTATATTTTTGAATAATTTACAATGTGGTATAAGACAATGACTTCTTTTATCTTTCCAAATATAATACAATTATAAAAAAATACCTCTATTTTAACTACCAGAACAAAAATAAAAATGTAAATTTGACTTAGTTAATTTTTTTTCTCCCGAAATATTGATGATACGACTAAGTTCATTTTGACAGTAGATAAAAAACCTATACAAATGAATTCCTAACTCAAAATCGTCAAAATATGACTTAGTGCATTTTAGCAGTATACCTTCGATATTAAGATGACTTTGGAATATGCAGCGTCGTAAAATAATTTATTTAATCAATAATTAATGAGTAACTATCTGACTACATTATTAATATATTTTCTAACTCCTTAATGTAAAATGTTAACAAAATCAAATATGTTTCAAATAAGCGAAACTTTAAATTACCACTGAAATGTTTAAGGGACATTTCATTTTAAATCCTTAACATATC
Organism: Agraylea sexmaculata; assembly: GCA_022606485.1. Taxonomy (NCBI): domain Eukaryota; kingdom Metazoa; phylum Arthropoda; class Insecta; order Trichoptera; family Hydroptilidae; genus Agraylea; species Agraylea sexmaculata. The sequence goes on along the minus strand of JAGTTH010003693.1, from coordinate 16,204 downwards.
TTTTTTCTCAAACACATTTGATTTTGTCTGTCTCCACAGTCATTAATGATTTTACTATATTCGTGTTTCACAATATTTTTGTTTTATACAATATATATATATTATTAAGTATATGTTTTTTTATATTTATAACTTTATTTTATTATTATTATTATTATTTATTATTATGTATTGTGTATTATATTATATATATTTTAGTAGTTCTACAAGTGGGTTTTTTCCCACCAAAGAAGCTGTAATTTTGCAAACACCTTTATTTCGGTATTCGGTATAAAATCAGGTGACGGTGAGGTTTATCAAAAATGTTTTTTAAAAAAATCTCTTACAAATTTGTTTGTCTACTATGTGTTATTAGATTTCAACATCATTGAAGCTTACAATACCGAAATAAAGGTGTATGCAAAATTACAACTTCTAAGCTGAAATTTCAAGGTTTGGCCCTTTTTCTTCCAAATTTGACTGGGCTATTAGTTATCTAATAGCCCAGTCAAAAAAAACAGTCATAAGTCAATGTTCATACACCTTAGATGATTATTTGGGGGGTGACATAGCGTCTCATTATCAGGCTTCTCTGCGGTTTGGTCGAATATTTAGTCAGAGAAGCCAACGTCTGCAGAGGAGACGGTAAGATTTCATCGCTAATTAGGTTTCAAAGTGTAGTAAAAAATGGCAAGTAATGGAGTCAATGGGTCAGTGAAGCCCCTGTGGTAGTAAGGCGAGATACATAGAGCAAGTAGCAGTAACAGTGGTGGTCTTCGCATTACATGATGCGTATGATATGTGCACAATATGGCTGGGTGTATTGACAAGCACTTCCTTTACTTCTCAGAATAGCGATCAGCTTTGTTGTATAACTATTAGCCGACACTGGCTCCGGTTTCTTTACATTCCATTCAACATGTACAATTCTCACGATATTTATCAATCATACACACAAATAACCACATTACCTTAATGCCGATATATGTATCTCTCAATATTCAGATATGGATTGTGTGCTTAAGAAATATTAACATTTATTCAATGAACATAGTTCTATTTTGACTATTAAACTGTTTTTGGTTAATAGCTAGCTTTTCCTTTCATGCTAATGATAATTTTGTAAATTATACACAGAAAGTTACACGTTTTTTTTATTATTTATAGCCCAATGAGCTTAAATATTCATAGGTGCCAATATTACTTTAAAATAAAATGTAGAATTTTTCACAAAAGGTTTCGTATAATAGCCGCTTGGGGTGCCGCTTTTACCGCTCGTACTATTTATCTGTCACTTGTCAATCTTTCTAATAATATTACATCGTCTTTCGCTTATATAATATGGTTAAGTGCGCCATTAAAAGTTTCTTGACATATTCAAGGCAAAATTCCATGATCATTTTGGATGTTTTTTTTAGGGACTACAGTTTTCCGGGTAGCCACAGCCCGCGTATGTGTGAAGTATATGTATAATATGCGCATGCATTAGTTCCGAGCATGTTCCAATGTATAAACATAATACGCATGACACTTTTATAGATAAAAGTTCATTGTCATAGCCTTATATGGATATTTGTTACGTTCCCGTGAACTATTTTAATTATTAAATATATTTTATTTCATTATACTTGGATTTATATATTCCATACTCCCAAGATTAGTTTATCGTTTAACCAATCATTGAAAAATAACTAACTACATGATAAAAGTGTAATATTTAAAGATATTACAATCATGGGTCTGAATTTTACTGGAATTAAAAATAAACATCACATTGGGAGATTGTGATTAATATAAAATAAATCCCGATCGAGTGTCTAAATCCAGGATTCAAAAAACTCTAAGAAAACATACTTTCAAAATGTGGCATAGCTGTAATTATAACTAGGGATTTAAATACAACATATATGTATTTTATTTTTGTGATTACGCAAATATTTTGCCCATTATCTATACAAATATTGATTTTAATTAAAATATTTAATGTAAATGGAAATAATTAACAGTAGGGTGAGTCTATTGTTATAAAGAGACGCCGATTTTCCCGCCAAGCGTGTTTACATGGAATCCTCAGAAGGTTCTAGAAATCCCAAATACCACGCGCTCACCCCATCACAATGGGGTTGTTTGATGGCTTCAAATACCGATTGAATGAAAGCCTTCATATTATTATTGTGTTGTACGGAATACTTCACAGTTCATTCATAAAACACGACGAGTGCTTTTATTACAGTATCTTGTCGGCAAAATATCCAAACAGAACTTGATATTATTTAATAATAATACTAACAAAACATCCATATTGTTATGAAAAAATAAAATAAAAAATCATGTTGTGGTTTTAATACTTTACAGGTTCTAATTGTAAAACTCTTTAAAATGATATTTAGTACTACTTTGAAAATATTCAAAAATGAAAATCATAATAAATAAATATTTGTATGTGTCAATGTCTATAAAGTGTGCTATTTAAAAATTTATCTATAGTTTTTTCAAATAAAAAAGGTTATTGAAATGTTTAACTGCACTTTACCACCAAAATTACAGAAAGATTACCGAAATTGATTTTTTACTACTACTACTATTTACTAATAACATCTCTAAAGTACATTCTAAAACATTTTAATTAATTACACACACGAAAAAACACTATTTTTTTAAAAAATCAAAAAAATGTATATAAATGTAATGTAACTTGATAACTTTTATTATCTGATATCTTAAATGAAATTTTAAAGAACACATATTATACTGTAATTTATTGAAATAATCCATAAAACAAGATCATTTACAGAACAGAATTTTCATCTCTGTCTGTAAATGGGTTTTTTATTTTTTTCCCATACTTTTTATTATTTAATTTTAAGTATCTCTAATGTCACATAAAAATGTTATTCTCATGCTGGTTATAATAGATAAGTCTAGTTAATATTATTATTACAATTTCTTTATTATGCATAAGTTTTTACAATGATTGATAGAACAATACATATTTGGAAATAGTCTTAGTTGTACAGAGTGTTTACATCTTTTTACCTATAACTAACATGAGAATGTTTTATTTAAATTTGACATGAGAATTTAATTATAGAAAGAATGGGGAAAAAAATAAAAACCCATTTACAAATTTGAAGATTAATAAATAATAACAACGATAAAAGCAATATTAACAAAACAGTTACAAAATATAATGCTTAAATACTAAATAACAATTTGTTTGGGTAAAACCAAATTTGAGTTGAGTGGATTATTGGAAATTTTATTTTATTTTTAAAAAATAATATCAGTTTTGGAAGTCTAGTTATTAAGATCTTTTGTATTATATGAACAATGTAAAATTCAAATTAAATGAAGAAATTCTAATATATGATTTAGCGTTGGTAATATTCATTAAACTAATATATGAATTCACACTTTCAATTTTTCATTTTCAGGTTTGTAGCGGCTTATTTCATATTAAAGCACCCTCATTCAGGTGGTTGGAGTATAACGACTTCATAATCATATGAATATATTAGATTTGCACTGTGATGGTCGTAGAAGGCACTGACTTCGCGATAACGTAATTATCCATTGTATTGCGCTATAATTTGACAGCGATTATCTGGCATGGGGGATGATCCCACGGTGTTGGGGCGGTTCCCACATTTGCTGACAATAATGAAATAGTTATGTCAGATAGCTAGCGCCTCCGTTCCCATAATAGTATGTAGTGGAGATGTCAGAAGGACCGCCGTGTTGTGGGGTATTATGTTACTACCCCCATTCAACTATCGGGGGATGTTTTCTTTGAACCTGTCGCGCGTGTGCAAAGTACGTGGGATCTTAACGGAAATCACATTCCACATGAAACTCTCACAGGACATTCACTACAATACATATACATTTATGTTGTGTAAAGCCTTTATAACAATACCACCATCGAATGTGCATTTGCCCCCGTATAACGAGATTCTTTAGACATTTCAATCAATCTATGTACACGCTCAACAAGTGCAACATTTATATCTGATTTCAAATACTTTGAAATATAACGAATGGGTATTATTCCGTGATAAACAAGCATCTTCTGTATATGAACAATTATATCAGTAGCACAGTCAAATATCATCACTATTCGTAGTTGTTTTTGTAATGTTAGTCCACAAATCATCCACCTGAAAATTCAATCAGTGGAAAATTTTCAATCAAAATCTTTGTACCATATGTGCATTATAAATTAAGAAACAGTTTTTTTTTATTATCTGACCTATTTTTAACTGACTCTAAGAATAATTTGCTTAAGAAGAATTAATTTTTTAGAAGACATATTTGCTTTCCTTTGAAAATAAATTTCCCCAAAAGACAACAACAACCTATAGATTACAATCTATAGATTTTATCCAATTATTTACAATCTATTGATTTTATCCAATAATTTTCCTACTAAATTTATCAATAAATTTATACATATGTATATATCCTACTATCTAAGGAACATTATATTATGATTGTTTTAATGCTTTTGGCAAAAAATCGCCACGTAGATAATCATGGGTCTTTTTAAAAGTTAAATTCGTACTATTGAATGAACTCATAATATTAAAATTAGCTTATGTAGTACTAAAAATATCTACTTCAATAACGGTATTATTGATGTTGATTTTACTTTGGAAGTTAGAGCTAAAATTATATAATAAAAAAATTCAAACAATCTAATGGAGTAGATGTTTGTTAATTTTCAACAATTAAATGGAAACTTTTCGATTATACAGATGTAAGATAAATATTTTTCTCAAAAAATATATATTCATATATATTAATTATTTCGTTTGTTCACACTATAAAATGTGTAAAATTGGCACAATCACCGGCGAACAATCGAAGCGGGTTGTAAAATGGTGATTGTTTCTTAGAACGGAATACGCAATGTGGCAAATGTATTGTAATACATTATAATGAAAATGGAAATAATAAAAATAATATATTTATAGAGTTGGTGGAATGCGGTGGTGTGTGCTTAGCGAAGGTCTAAATTTGGGGTCCGACAGGAATTCGGAGCCTCTCTCTTCCTGGAAATGCCGTCTGCCTTCTTTGGTGTTTGTATGTAGATCGACTTGGTCCTGGACCTGAACCTGCCATACGTGATATCGAACAAACTAACTAAACAAACCATTCTCAATACTACTTCAATTGTGCCCCTATGTAGAAAGGGTGAGTTTACTAGCTTTCCCCAGTCATAATTCCCAAATACAGTGGTACTTCGAGATACGAATTTAATTCGTTCCGGGATCATCATTGTATGTCAAAACAATCGTATCTCAAAGCAATTTTTCCCATACAAATGCCATTAATCCGTTGCAGCCCCTCAAAAAATGGTTTTCTTATCGTACAACGTAAAATGTTTATATACATTTTGTTAAATCGTTAATGGATAATTATTAAAGTAATAACGCACATAATAAATATTTTTGATTTTTATAAATACACAATTCTGGCGCGAAATTCTAGTAGTGATTTTTCATAAAAATTAGCGATCATCTATAAAATTATTGCGCGTAATAATTCGTATCTCAAATTTTCGTCGTATGCCGAGGTAGAAATTCTCGAATATTATTCGTCGTATCTCAAAACATTCGTATGTCAAGGTACCATTGTAATATGTTTCTGATGAGGAATCGAAAAATGAACTAAAGTTTTTATTTAACACGAAACAGCAACATTATTTATGGCATATATAAGCTACCTCTTGAAAAGGTAATTTTAAAAAGTACTACTCCAACTTTGCGAATAGTTTATTTCAACTTTAGTGAATATGATTTATAATGTTACTCTTATCAACTGTTAATAATAAATAGTAAACTTATATTCTATATTATAATCCAAACGAAGCACTTTCCCTAATAATATTTGTATATTTATTGTTAGTTCTTATTATTATTTTCAATACCAAACCTAAACTAACCTAACCCCAGCCTTCGACTCATTATTACATGTTTTTTTAGTAGTATACTAGGAAAATTATTATATTTTTGCATAAATCACACTTGATTTGTACAACTAATAACTAAGCATTTTATGATGTATTTAGTATATGAATAAATAATGTCTATAAATACTAATTTAAAATATTATCAAATGCAAACAATAAAATATATCTTTCAGAATGATTAATTAACGACTTGATTTAATGATAAAAATAATAATGTATGACATAGTGATGTGAGAATGTAAGCAACGAGTATTTTGTTGAACTGGAGCAAATAGAGACTTTTGAATGGAGCTCAAAATACCTGAACGCATTCTATTTACATACTGTGGGAATTAAAGATATGTCAAATAGCTTTCATATTATATATCCATATATTAAAAATTAAATAATACAAAAAAAAATGCAAAGCGCATTTGAATGAGGCTTTGGGGTTTAGTTTTAGCGGTTGGAATGTCCACACTCGCTTTTCATTTAATAAGATTATCGTGTTTTTATACATGTATGAAAAAGATAAATTTGAAATAAAATTTAATATATATTATTCATTAATAGTTTGTGTGTGGTATGACATCCTGTAAAATGTACTCTTCAAATATTTATCATAGTGACAAAAAAGTCACCTGGCAAATACCAACAGTAATCCCCGGTACTTCCACTACCTCATAATAATAATCTCTCATCACTTACTTCCTGTATTATAACATTTTTAAATATGATTTATCTGATTATAATTACGTATATTTTGTAATCTGTTGAAAGAGTTAATTGATTGTTGTGATTAGATCATGCTTTGTTAATTTACATAAAATACAGATTTTTTCCGTACCACTCCGTAAAGTTATAAATAAGCTACCAATCAGGATAACAATAAATTCAGTTACTAATCATTTATTATCTTTAATGCGTTTTTCAAATACTGAATAATATAATGTTTGATATACTCTTATCTTAGCTTAAAATTATAGAGGACTTATTGGAAAATTCAAAAAAAAAAGTTAGGCAGGAATATTTTAGGTGAGTAGGAATTACAACACAAACAAAACCAAATATTTGAACATAATCACCAATAAAATACTTGACAGTCATTACTTTTAGATTGAATATTTCTTTCCCCTTACATTAGGGTTTTTTATAATACTCTGGATTAAATCCAATTTTTTTTCTCTCCGCATTTAATACTTTTTTCAACTAAGAATATTTTTGGGGATAGTCAGGAAAAATAAGTGAACATTTTTTTCTATTATTAATCATAAATAAAAATATAATTCTTCTTAATTCATGACGTATTTAAGATACGCATCCACTAATTAATTAAATTAATTTAAATACTCAGTTAGTTCATGTCCACCTTGTATAGTTAAAAGTAACCTAACCTTATTTTATCACTACACTGTATTCCCTGATGATTTACATTTATAAAAATAATATTACGAATTTTTATAATAATACTAATCATGATATGTTTAAAATATTGCCAATACATTTAGCAATGCGTTTATTATTCGAATTGAAACAAAATATACTATTATTGTTGAAATACTGTAATATCTTTTTAAATAAAAAACAGCATTCGGTCGTTATTCTTTGAAAAAACACGACATTATAATGAACCATTGTGAATTCCGCAGATTTGTGCCGTTAGATTCGACGGGTTTTATTTATTTATTTTTTTTCACCAGGTCCGTTTCAACAGCGGCCTCTAACAGAAATTTTACTTTCGGATTATTTAATTTATATACAATTGAATTAATTTGTTGTAGCGTGAGGATAGAGTTATGGTGAGAGCCCTAACTGGAATATGTATGTACTTGGTAAACAGTCGTTGGTGGGATTCTTCAACAGATTGCTTTATTTATTTAAAAATAAACATTTTCACCATTAAAATCATTTGTCGCTATTTGTTCCGGTGAGAAATGCTCTTTAACTAATATAAATAATGAATTAAATGAACGAGGGTTAATGTCCGTAATTGGATGGTTCATAAAAAGCGAATTTTAATAATTATCACAGTCTGTCTTTTTTGTTTATCATAACGATATTTATGTTTATTATAATTGATTATTTAAATTTGCATATATTCATACTTATTTAAATTAATATTTACATTTAAACGAAACTCTTTAAGTAATGTCATATCGTGCGATTTTTGGGAAAATAATTCATCTATTTAAGAAAAAAATATGGGAATTGCGTTGTACAGGAAATTATACGTGATTAAATTTTTTAAACTGCCTGACACGAATAATTAATCTTCACATTTTGCAAATATTATCTAATTATTTATTTTTATTACATTTTAAAATACCTTATTTATTTTTGTATTTGTCAATAATTTTTTATTCTATTTATTAAAAATTTATAATTCTAGCCGCCTTGTTAATAAGAAAATGTTAAATGGAAAAGGTTGTGTCTTTACAAATACTATGGTCATGGATTCAAATTCCTGTCGAGTCAAAAAAAATGTTTGATCGGTTATTACGACTGGGAGATCGGGGATAATATTAATAAAATCTCGATCGTCTTGATCCAGGTTTACTCTTATTTCCTGTATTGTAAGGTAAATACTGATTATTAAGTCGGTGAGCTGTGTAGCTAGTAATAGTTAAGATCACCGACTGATAATTAACACGTTGTTTTGTCTTAAAAACCTTCTCAAAAAAGCCACTCGGGGCGTATATAAATAAATAAATAATATAATTCTGATCCCCTTACTTCATCTGTAGTTAGCCACGATTTTTTTAAATGGTCTACGACGAAATTCCCCATAGTCTGTGTAGGGTCTCTGTCGGACTTTAAGAATAGAGTACCTGTATTTATGGTTGTTGTTTATCTTTAGTGATACAGTGGTCTGGACTATGTGTACATATGAGAATTCCCAGAAACCAAATAAATAGCGGCGTGCGTGCCTATGACAATATTTACCATATTATTTCGAATTCCCTATCCTGGCTTTAGGATTCCGGAAGATCTTTGACGCATTTTTCTTCAGCACGAGCCGACTAATGCTAAACTTGATGGGTCAACTCAAACATTTATCACTTAACACCTTAGAAGCCTTCGCGGAATCAGAGCGCTTCTGCTTTGGCTTTGGCGGTGACTTCTGTATGAAGTAAACACGTACACAAATATTAAAAGATGGTATGTAATTACAAGTATTTCCAACAAGAATAAATATTCTATGAACTAGAGGATTAGAGTAAGCCTGGTATGAGATAATTATTTATTACAATTGTTTTCGCATATCGATTTTTTAACCCCTCAATAATAGTAAAAATAGGTATATTTTTCGCTCTATATTTTGGAGAAAATTTACTGCGTTTGGTGTGATAAAAATATTTAAACTTCTCCCAAATTAAAGCCTAGTCATATTAAGTGTTACCAACGGAATTTCGAGATAACAAGCTGTAAACTCGTATAAATCTTTATTTTAGTGTTTTAAAAATATCATAAAATCACGTGTGTGATTCGTAAGATATTTAAGGTAAAAGGTCACAAAAATCGTAATATTTATTATAAAAATTGTACAATATGAAATTTGCGAAAAATGCCCCTTTTTATAATTAAGTGAATTATTAGACTTGTTTCTTCATAAGAAGATTTTCGTCTGAATATTTTTTTTCACGAATAGTAAGGAATAATAGGTAAAATTATATTACCCATAGTATCTACGGAAAGTATAATCTAATATGAATTCGCTTTATTGGACGTCAATACTTGCATTTATATATTATATTTATTTAAAAGTGAATATTTTTTTCCTATAGATAGCATGTGATCCTGTAGAAGAAGATATTTTATTGGTATAAACATTTCGGTAAATGTTAGATATTTTTTTAAATCTTTTCGAGTTATCACATACACAAATCCTCGCTTGTACAAAATCACAATAAATGGACACATATTAAAATGTTGTAATATTTTATTATATGTTTGTAATTTTTAAAATGTTCATATTTTAAATCAACTTATGGTGTTTTTGTTGCTGAATGACGTGTATATTTCAGAAGTTCGCCGCCACGGTCGAGATTAATGAATATGAAAGACAATTTAGCTATGGTCGTTGTTAATTTATATATGAATATAATAATAAAAAATTGGTGTTGAATGGTGAGTATTATAAGCGCACTTTTATTCTTAAATAATGGGGGCCCGTCGTCGGCATCATCTCTTATTCATTCATGATATCCCACATTAATGAATGAAAATGCTAACCTAGACGGGGTTAGGGGTACCAAATAAATACAGTGGCGGTACTAACAATTTAACTATTAATAATAAATTATAAATAAAATAATCAATTGAAGATTTTCAGTAAACTTAAAAAAAATATTAATAAATTAGTGTTGTTTAAATAGTAGAATTTAATATCATTAAATTCGAAGTAAGCACGCTCTATTTTAATAAGTCTTATTTCAAAGGGTTTGATTAATTTTTTCGTCAAAGAGTTTTTTAAGGGTAGGTTAGGTTACAAATTGTCGCTGAAAATGAGGAAATCTAGGTTTTACTGATGTACAATATATCGACGGTATACTTCCAAAATGCACTTCATCATATTTCACAATCATATTTCATAGTTTTGATAGAATGGCGAATTATTGAAAAAAAAGTCTTAACAGAAGTATAAATTTATGGTATATATTTGAATAATTTACAGTGTGGTATAAGTCAATGACTTCCTTTATCTTTCCAAATATAACACAATTATAAAAAATACCTCTATTTTAACTACCAGAACTAACTAACTAACAGAAACTAAAAATGTAAATTTGACTTAGTTTTTCCTCCCGAAATATTGATAATACGACAAAGTGTGTTTTGGCAGTATATAAAGTAATAAAAAACATGTACAAATTCAACCCTTACTCAAAATTGTCATTATTAAATATGTATTAAACACACATACAATACAGTTCCATTAATTCCGTCTATTCTTAAAATAGTAGATTTATTTACAGTTTGTTAAATTTATGCGTTTCAGGTATCCCGACCCGTTACGAGGTTGGGGTCTAATATTTATATATATTTTTTTCTTAATATAATTTATATTTGTTGAGGTCGTCTGTCAAACGGGTTGGTATTGGTACGCCACTGATAACCGGATTGTCTGTTATTTTTTCTTCTCTTTGATTAGTGTTTGGTTTTAGTGTGCTTGTGTGTGTTAACAAGTAATAAGAAGGCCGTGAAACATTTAACAGGTTCCTAATCTACATTCCGCCGGAATTTTTACAATAATGAGTGGCCTGTTTTTTTATATATCCTCACAAAAACTATGAAAGGCCCTGCCACCTCAGCAGCATCATCAAATCGTAGGTACAGGTGCACTTCCCGCACATTCATCCACTACGAAGGTCAACATCATCATCTCATCCAGACCTGGGTCAACATATCATCATCGGGAATTAATATTTTAAATAATATTTTCAGACTAGCTTCGAGATCAATCAAGCGAATTTATCCGCACAAGGACAACACAACACGTTTAATATTCATATTATTTATATATTATATTTTCTTCGATCGATTAATTGACACACATGTACAGTTTTAAAGTGACAGAGTAACTAACTGACAAAATAAATTAAGTATTATTTATATACAAGGTGGACTTGAAATATTTTAGGGGGTGGTAGTGTATTGCAAATATAATCGAAATTTTTTTTTTTATATAATTAATATTAAAAAAATAATTAATAATATTAATTACGTATAACAGACATCACATCCAGGTAACAGTCACTACTGACTACTTCAGAGAAACAGCTGATTCCAAGATGGTGGCCCAAACTCGATTCCAAATGGACTATTAATATTATTTTTTAAAATCAATATTTAATATATTTTTTAATTATTCTTACGATACCCTACCACCCCATAAAATATTCAAGTCCACCCTGTATAGATATAACTACAGGGTGGACTTGAATTAACTGAGAATATTTTAGAGGATGATAGTGTATCGCAAGAATAAGTGAAAAAAAAATATCCAAAAATACATATTATATTATTAATTAAGAATTAAAAATAATAATAGTGCTTTGGAAATCGAGTTTTGCTGTTTCTATGAAGTACCCAGTAGTCACTGTCACGTGTGTATTATGTATTTTAAATACGTAATTAATATTTTTTTCGCTTATATTTACGATACCCTTCTACCCCTTAAAATATTCCCACTTAATTTAAAGCCCACCCTGTATTTTTTTTTAATATTATTCTATTCTCACAATTAGTATTATTTTAAGTCAATTATATAAAAATATAATATTGATTTAACGATTTTGACCAGAACAGTGTCGATATTAATACCAGTCTAATTCACATTCTGTATATTTCGATTATCTTGTAGACGATTTGATGAGAGAGAAAAAAAACCTACTCGCATTTGTCGTTCTTGTATAGACATTATTTAATCAACTTTGATTTAATTTAGGCTGGTATTTGATACATATGTATAAATTATATCCGTATTCATCGTTTACTTGTATGAATAAATGATTTTATTACATGATGATTGGTCATTTTTATATATACAGGTTTTTCACCACCAATTCATCAACAATTTGACAAGAATTTTCATCAAAACAAATTAGTTATTAACCGAAAATTATATATTTTTTTGATTGCATATGACCACAACAAAATGTATACTAAGATGAAAAGCTATAACTATCTTCGAGAATATTTTTCACCTATTTTACACACGGAATTGCACAGTGTGCAAAATTTAACCTTCATTTAAATGATGGCTTCTGTTTAATCAATATTGTACATGACACACTCACTCCACAACACATTTAGAGTATTTTGAATATTTGGTAATGTGGTAGATAGATGTGGAGATGATATTAGTGGTCATAATGTGGTGGTCGTGTGAAGAGAAGAGTGGTGGTCCTTCGAGGAAGCCGGTACCCGTTTCAACAGCAATGGCGGCCATTCAATTAGGAATAAAAGTCGACCACCATAATGGCGCATCCGGCCCTCTTTATACACAACACTCTCTACGTATTTGAGTATTCTTACAGCCTCGGTTATTAATAAATTTTCACCTGTGATTAATGGTTTTCACTTATGGCCGTCGCCGCCACCGTCCACCATTGTCGCAAAACACTATTGTGGTCTATACATTATAATACCGTTGTGATTTGCTATGGTTAGACTCAATACGGACTCGAACCTGGGACGTTTATCTTCCATTCAGACGTGTCAAAGAGCTGCTGTACTCGCAGGTGAAATTGGGCGCCTCTATTATTTGACTACATTACACTTCTCACACTAAATCATTCCAAATAACGCAATATAATGACTATAATAATAGCAGGAAAATATTCAATGAATTGAATTAATTATACATATTTTTAGTGTGTATGAGGCATTGATAAAAGAGGAAGAAAAAGGGACACTTTTAATGTTTTTGGTGTAATATGTACTAAATCATTTAACATTAGGTTGGGCCGGACACGTGGAAAGAGCAGGAGGGATAGTATCGGAAATACTATCCAGCAAGCCTGTGGGTAAGAGAAGGCAGGGTAGACCTAGGCTAAGGTGGGCGGACGAGATCTATAAGGTAGTTAGGAGTTTAGGAATTAATAACTGGAGGAGCATTAAGTGGAAGATGCTGGTGCGGGAAGCCTTGGTTCATCACTGAACTGGAGTGCTTATGATTATGATGATGTACTAAATCAAACTCTCTCATTGATCAGATACTTAATTAAGAATCAAACTATTCAGCAGTCGGACACTGAAAAACTATCAAGCACTTAAGATTGGGATTGCATCGTAAAGACTTTTGATCGGTTTTTTGTTATTTAGTGCCTCGACCGAGGCTCAGACGAAGCATTAACTAACAAAAAATCGATCATAAGTAACTCTACTATCGTATTTACGGTACGGTGACGTATGCCTCGGAATCGATTACTTAAGTTTGGTTAAAGTTGAAGAGATTTGCTAGTTTAGCCTCGGAGAATCGAAATAGTGTAAGTGCTAATTAAATGTTTATATCACTGGCTAAATGTTACCTATACAAAACTAGAAACCATAAGGTTATTTTGTCTGATATGAAATGCTGATATAATTAATCTAGGTCAGCGATTTATGAGACGTCTTTTTTGTATTACACATTAGACGCTAGCTCCATATATTGAAGTCTTTGAGGTTTTATCACAATGAGTTAATTTATCAAAAAAAAGTGTGGTTAATTAACTCTACTATCGTATTAATGGTGTACGTTTACGGTGACGTACGCCTGGGAATACATTGTATAATATATAAACATCATACATTTTTTTGAGATTGTCCTTATGTAGACTAGATCGAACTGATAGAACAGAGACATGTGAAACATGATACTCTGGTTTGCAATAGTAAGAGCCCGTATTGCATGTAATTGGGCATAGAAGTGCAATGGTACAATAATGAGGGGGTAGTAAGTAATAATGATGATGATGAAAATGGTCACCCGCTTGGCCAAACACCAGACACGTGTGTCATTCTGTGCTTTGTTGGATTTGGTTTCGCGAAATACCCGCATATTATCTCCTAAATGAGGGGACCTACAAACAGATCATTTCTTTTGCACATATTCAATATATAGAGTATAAAGTATCTATCCATATCATATTCATATCTGAGATTAACTTTAATCTAGCCGAGCCTTACAAATCGGGTGAGTTGTGTTGATTAGTTAATTTTAATGTGTGACTTGCAAGTTGGTTGATATAAATGTGGTTCTCGGAGTAAAATAGAATATACTGTTGATAACTTTTTTTTTTTTTATATACAATTTCTTTATTAAATATAATTTGCATACATTATTTTGATACATTATGATTAGATGTTACAATATTAAGTTTATAGACTTAGTATTTTACTCTAATACGGAGTACAATCAATTGATATTTAAAATAAATAATAAGTCATAACATAATTTATGGGAAAAAATACAAAAACCCACTTGTAGAACTACTAAAATATAAATATAATACATAATAAACCATAATAAAATAAACTTAGAATTACAAAAACATATACTTAAAACAAAAATATTGTGAAACACGAATGTAGTAAAATCATTATTGACTGTGGAGTCAATTGATATTTAAAATAATTAATAAGTCCTAACATAATTTATCTGAAAAAATAAAAAAACCCACTTGTAGAACTACTAAAATATAAATATAATACATAATAAATAATAATAATAATAAAATAAACTTAGAATTACAAAAACATATATTTAAAACAAAAATATTGTGAAACACGAATATAGTAAAATCATTATTGACTGTGGAGTCAACTGATATTTAAAATAATTAATAAGTCATAACATAATTTATGGGAAAATTGATAACTTTATACTAGATTATATAACTAGAGCTAGAAAAAAAGAACTCAGATATTTGCCTTCATATTCAATTTTTATGAATCGATCGCTTTAGTTCATTTATTTATCCGTAACTGCATTTAAAAAATCGGTTTCATGACGTTTGAGAAAGAGACACTACAGAAGACGACATTTCAGTAAAGTAAACTCAGTAACAGACATTTCAACACAGGATAAATCATAAAGAGATATTACAGAACGTGCAATTTAAGAACAAGCACAAAAGAACACAGCTCCATACTAACAACACTATTCTTATGTCTAATTAGATTACCTACATTAATGACACACAATATTATCTATACATATTATTACAATCATCACCACCAGCACCGCTATTAATAAAATACTAATATTCATTTCAATATCATCAGCAGCGGTATTAAAATATTAATATTCATTCCATCATCATCATGTCGTTTTACTGAATTGTCTCAGTGTTGAGTCTGTATCGATATGATTTGTCCTGTGTTGAAATGTCCGTTACTGTTTATACTTTCCTGAAATTTCGTTTTCTGTTGTGTCTCTTTCTCAAACGTTCGGCCACCGAAAAATCAGAGGTAACCTTGTTTTTATTTAACTTAATTAATAACGATGGATGTTTTAAAATTGTACTTAAACAAACCGAGTGGCTTATTGATTTGGTTGTTAAATTTAACCTTGTATGACTTAATCAAATTGAATTAATTCATACTGGCTTAAATTTTTGTATATTGTTTTATTTAAAGAATCACCTCAAGGGTCTCCCAAATATCATATTATTTTACTCGACAGGAATGTGAGTAATCAATATGCGAGTACACCAATACACTTTAGTATTATGAAAGTACTTTATTCAACTAAATATAATATAATGCCGGTAGTATAAGATATTTATA
>JAGTTH010003691.1:0-21870 GCA_022606485.1 Agraylea sexmaculata | reverse complement strand
TTAAACTTGATATATTTTCTACCAAAGTAAGGAGTAAAAAAATAAATTTGATCGGTTACTACGACTGGGATATCGAGAAAAAATATTCTTAAAATCCCGATCGATCCAGGTTCACTCTAATTTCCTATTATAAGGTAGATTCATTTTGAGGTTCGTTCTATGCGAAATATTTATATTCAAAAACGCTTCAACAATTATTTAGTTTGTCATTGTATTTTAACATTTATTAATACTTCACCGTCAAACAAGGGAAAATTATAAAATCACATCCCCTTCAAGTTAAAAATGAAAATTGATTTATTCTGATTTCCTGTATTGTAAGGTAAATACTGATTATTAAGTCGGTGACTTGTGTCACTAGTAATAGTTAAGATCACCGACAGACAATTAATTAACACGTTGTTGTGTGTATTTTTAAATAAATACTACTATTTATATCTACATGCACCAATACACTCACAAACATCCACGACTAAACTAACGTCACTATGAAATGTATGTGTGAAAAAAAATATATAAGTAGGGTTAATGGATGAAAATGTTTGATTTCTAGCTGCTACATTTCCATTTCCGTTATTGGAAAACTGCAATTTTGAGGTATTTCTATATTGATTATTATTAAAAATATGAATTTCATTAAGCACAATAGTGGCAAGTATAATAATAGTAGGTAAGTGACTGTAACAACTTTAGATATGGCTTCACTTTGTACAACAATGACATGAAATGTCCATTGCTCACTACAATTCCTCCCAAAGGGAGATCTTTACGTGCATTTCGTTACAGCAACGTCAGCATCCATTTTAGTTGGACATCCATTTATACAATCATCACTTACATCGTTATAGTTGTTTTATTAAATTTATTCAGTTACGGCTTGACAATGACTCCGGGCGGAGTCGAAACGCGTAGCCAATCTCAAAATAAAAGTAGAAGTGCGAATCTCAATTTGAAAATCATCACTCTACTCTATTAATACAGGATAAAACCTCCCCTTCTATATGATTTGTAAATAAAGCCCTTATATATATATATATATATATATATATATATATATATATATATATATATAATAATATATAAAGGGCTTTATTTACAAATCTATAAAGAAAGAGGTTCTTCCTATAGAGCAAATATACTAAATACTATATATATATATATATATATATATAACTTATATATATATATATATATATATATATATATATCAGAATATCTATCTATTTAAAAAAATCTGCGAGTGCAATTTCAATTTATGAGAGGAAACTTTATTTTTGTCTGAGAAATAATAAGCAATATTGACCCATGTTTAACAGATACACTAAAAACGAGATTTAAATATACAAATTAATTGTATGATGTTGTTAACAAAATTAATTAATATTTACAAGTTTTTCACTTCAAATTAAACATTTTTCATATCAATTTAAATAAAAGCATCGTCACGCTCTCGCTATATTGATGAATCAATGTTGCCATATTATTTATCACTATACTCTTATACAGGGTGGACGTTATCTCTGATTATCTGAAAATATTTAAGGGGGTGGTGGGGTATCGCAAGAATAAGTGGTATTTATTATCGGTTAAATTTAATTGATACAGATTATTTCTTTTCTTACACATTGTAAAGGAAATTGAAGAGAAGAAACCATAATTTTAAATAAATAGTATAGAGAAAAATATACTTTAACGTGCATAAATAAATACTTTTTTATTTTAAAACTATTAAGTATTGCACGTGAGGATTATTATGATAGATTTATTTTTAAACAAAGGAGTTTTAAAATTGTGCACATGTTCAACATAGCGATTTATTTATTGTCAATGGAAGAATAAATATTATTCATATGCATCCATTTACATATTGATAATCTTTTTCCATTTTAAATATTATAAAGTTCATGATAACAGATCATAATAAGCGAGAGAGTTATAAAACAAGCAGTGAATAAATAAGGTCGCTTCTGATTAAAGTATGACTTGTTAACGTACTTTCGTTACGTAAATAATTACATAACGAATTGAATAACTTTTTTCTTAATAAAGAAGTTAATTATTTGCGGTAGAAACTTCGGGGAGATAAATTTATTTATACAGTTTCAGCAAGATGTATTATGTAAGACGTGTCCTCTTGAGATTAGTACAGTTATGGAAAGGGCAAACACTTGGTGATAAAACCTTTCTTTTTTTCACATCACTGAACAAATCTACTCGCATCCTTGATAGTCCAAGTTACTTTATATATATGAATAGAACCACCTTTTTTATATACGCCATTCCGAGGAAATCATTCGTCTAGATCTCATCTCATTGTACCGAAAACCTGTGACGTTTTTATTGAAAGAAGTTGTGTTGAGGGGGAAAATTTCCTAATATTTCTCACACTTGAACAGGTTTCATCCAATATGAATATTATGTATATTAATGGGTCATGTTGTAAAACACGAGAAGGCTTTCATTCCACGTGTCTTTAGAAATATGTTTATTGTTACAAATATAATACATTTGTAGAAATTGAAACGTGTCTTGATTAAACTGTCATTCACAATGCATACAGAAAACACCTACATTTTATTTATTTAATTTTATAATTCACATTCCGACGGGTTATTAAACAGTTCAAGTTGAAAATAAATGCAACATAATATAGGCTTTGCTTATTAATTAATATTATTATTTGACTTTAATTATTATTTATAAAATATTATATACAGCGTTTTGTGTTATCGAATTGGAAAATGACGATTTTGCAATATAAAAAAAACCAGAATCCCCGAATACTGCAAAGAAAATTTATTAAGGCTTATTAAAACTTTTTTCAAAAGCTTTTTCAATAATGATAGTTTCGATAATCCTACACATTTTCAGTTTTTTTTCTTGTCTTGCCTTCAGAGAAAGGCGCCTGGCTGTGAATAAACCCCCTTCTATGCTACGCCATCGAGAATATCGAAAAAATATTTGCCAATATATATGGTATCGCAAGAATAAGTTATAACAAATATTTAATATATCAAAAGAAACATTTTTTTTAATATATTCAAAATCTTTGAAATCGCGTTTGCCGCCATTTTCAAATCAGCTGTTTCTGTCAAATACACAGTGGTAAGTGGTATTTATTAATAAATTTAAAAAAATCACATGTTTTTGCGATACCCTTCATAAAATATTTTCAGTTAGTTTAAGTCTAACCCTGTATATAATGTAAAAAACAGACCTTAATAGAGGATTTTGTCTTCCTTTTATTTTATTATTTTACCTTTAAATGCATATAAATTCGATAATCTGGACATTTTCGTTAATTCGACAGTCGGTGGTCCTATGTCTCGAATTTTTAAGAGTAAACCTCGATATAACTTAATTTACATATGTGATTATATTTTAAAATACCTACCTTTTTTCAATCTCTTGACATATTTTACCTACACTCGTATGTTTATTGAAAAACTCGAAAAGGTGAAATCAAATTTGATTAATAAATGAATTTTCCTGGAATTACGCAGTAACAAAACTTGTCGTACCTTTATAATATTTGTACAAGAATTTAATATCGTCTTTTGATACAAGAAGTTCTCCGAAGTAATATTGAAGGAGTGTTTCGAAAATTCAATAAGCACATTTTCAACCCTTCGGAAATGAAGTTTGGGGTACTTTTTTTTACATGTGAAAGAAATTTGGAAAAATACATACTCATACAAGTGACAACTTATTGCAAACGTTCAATCTTTTTTATACTGGTTTTATAATTGTATGTGAAGATTTGAATATTATAAAGGGTAACGTCAGCTGTGTGCCCCCTTATTCATTATTTATTTATAAAACATCCCCCAACGTCCGAATCAATCAACATAATATTATACGCTGAAACCTTTGTGCATTATACAAAACAAATAATGAGGATTGTTTTCGAAATTTCTCAAAACTTTTTCGTATATGAATATCCGTGATACGAAATGAGTAAAGAAGCATTTTTATTATAAGCCTTTTCAATAATAAAAATAAATAATTTATTCTGTTATCTCTATTTGGGTTTAAAAGTAGAATGGCTACATACGCCGTGATTAAAAATTAAAATAATCAATCTACTATTAGTGAATAATATTTATAAAATCCGGATTTTTCCCGAATTGTCACTGTTTACTTCTAATAGTTAAATTCAAAAAAATAACAACATGTTTATCACATTTCCATTTGATTGTTCATAAAGAACTATGCTGAATTTAATGAAAATTTCCTCTCATACAACTACGACAACTTTCTATTACGAGTATAAAATAGGGAATAATTATAATAAAACCGGATTTTTCCTAGATTATGACTGTTTAATTCTAGAAGTTAAATTTAAAAAAATAACAACAAGTTTATGGCATTTCCTTTTAATTGTTCATAAATAACTCGTGCTGATTTTATTAACATTTCTTCTCAGACAGACTCATCGAAACCAAATAATAATAATCGAATAAATAAATAGAGGATTGATATATATGAATAAGATCTAGGATATGTATAAATATACATATTTTAGGAATATTTATGGAAATGAATATCACCTTTATAAAATTCTTGAAGCTGTTGATTAATTGATTGTATGATAAAATATTTTATGAATAAAACAATGGGACGATTAACGCACCGTCTATTTTCGGTCAACACATCCGTTGTTTAGTTAAATTGATTGAATGATGAGTTATATTGTGACCATGTTTTTGGCTTTCAAATTAATACAATATTTATTAAAGACTGATGAAATGCCGGATGCGGTTGTTATTATATTGAAATGTTTCATACACGATGAATACCAATCAGGTATATTATTTTTTTATAACAACGTTCTTACTAAAGTACTAAAAAATTCAATCACCGAATTCGAATTCAAACTATTATATAATTGATGAAGTTTATATTCCGGACAAGACGGCTAGATTGAATGGAAAAAAGATCCCTTAAAAAGTTCCGACTAGAATTTTACTTTGTTCGCGATAGAAGTTGTGTGAGAATGGAAGGGTAATCAAAAGAAGTGAAGACCTTCATCTAAATCTCCTTCGAGATAATAATACACCATTATAAGTTGAAATCACTGGGATATTTTCATATTTTCTGCCTCATCTCGAAGTTGAGTGCTTAAGCTCACGCGTCGAAACAACAAACTTCAGTTATCTTTACACCAAAACGATTACGTGGAAGTTTACTACTTCAAATGAGATTTCACAACGAACTAAAGGCCAAATATAATAAGAAACTAAGCTTTTGATCACCCATGATTAATTGGTGAACAACATTCGGAGATTCTACCATTTAATAAGTTTACAGCTTTAAACTCGTTCGAGTGAAGAATTACTTTTCCCTTTACGACAGCTTTATACTCAAACGATTCTTTTGATATGCAAATTACGTAGCAAAAAAAAACGAAACAGCTTTCTTTGATGTCGAATTATTGAATTTCACCTGCTGTAAATCCATAGGACCGTTTCATATTCAGCAAGTCTTAAAGAGCATACCTAGGCTAGGAATAACTTTGTAATTTGTATTACTTTCATATATAAATTTTATATCCATAGCTCTTCACTCGCTTGGTTTAAATCTGAGGTCTCACAAATTCTTCTCTTCCTCAAAAAAACCATATTCAGTAAATTTTTAACTTTTAATGTACCTCCTTTTTATTTTATTTTTTGTATAAATCCTATGTAGCTTTTTGTATAAATCTTTGTATAATCTTTTAGGCTCTTCGATAACTATAGTCAAGCTGTTTAGAATAAACATATATATATTTGTAAAAAAATAATAAAATAAATAAAAAAATCCCATCTTCGCAAGATTCGACCAGATTTAACTTTAATCATATTTAGATGTAAAATCATATTTAACATGTTTTTTATTAAACATATTAATAATTTTAATACTTTATTATGATTGGTTTAGAATCATTATTAACGATTTAGTATATGATATTAGTATCGTATGGCAACACATATTATCATTTTTTTATTTAAATTAAATTAAAAAATTAAAAATTAAACCCGTTTAAATTATTTTTGTAGTCGTGTCGGTATTACATAAAAGCCTTTAAAATATTTGAAGTTCAAGCAAAGACTTTTTGTGTAATAACTGTTACAATTATTATAAAGTCAATCCATCCTCATTTTTACTGACAAATATTTGTTTTAAAAATATGGCTTTCCTTGATTTCCCTTTAAATCAAATAAAATATCGGAGTTTTGATGCTGCACGTTGCACTAAAATTGATTATTAATCATGTTTAAAGACTTATTATAAATGTAAATAAAACCTATTTAATAGTTTTAAAAATCACTCATTCGATTATTATGGCTCCCAATATATTTGTATTTGATTATCAAAAAATTATTGATTTTTCAAGTAATAAAGAGGGCAAAGATACATCCATTGACATTTTCCATTTTTTATTGTTTAAAATTTATAACTTTATAATGAAAATATTAGCTTCAGACCCAAATAATTTTATTAAGCCCATAAAATGTATATAGACTAGTCGGAATTATAATTTATTAATATAATTTTCTATATTTATTCGACTTATTTACTCTATAACTTATGGAAAGGTCAAGTCGTAGTTGACAGTATCGATTTCGATGAAATTTTCTAATAATTTTATTAAAATAAATAATATATTTCATATTAATATTCATTGTAAGCAAACGCCGTACATTATTATGGTAGTGAAGGGACGGCGAACTTAATTCATAATTAAAGTATGCAAATATCACCATGACTGAATAACAGATTGCATAGAAATTAAGTTTAACATGAAGTTTTACTGCGGTTTGTTTATTACGAAACTAATTAGATTATAGCGAATATTTACGATCGCCTATAATAATTTGTTATATAGTCAACGATTTGCTGAGTTCAAGATTAAACTTTTGAAATGACTTCCCGTGTCGAGCACAAATTACACGATTTAATCGACAAGCTACGCCGTAGTAATACGATGCACGTAACCATTGAAAAAAATCAATGCTTTATTTATAGATTTAAATTATGGTAATCGTACGATTATGGGTGACATGCGATGACCAAAATTAAATATATACAGTCATTGAAAAATCCAAAAACAGAGTGACTTAACCAAACAATATTCAACCGTAGACTACTTAGCGTAGCTTAGGCGTAGAGGGTATACTACGGCAAAATTTGTACTGTGAATCGTAGTCTAAAATCACACTAAACTAATTAATTTCTATGGGTGGTATTCGTTATATTAAAACAATATTAACTTGAAATATAATTCGATAAGAAATCGTTTAACTCCGGCACGCGTATGATGATTTATACTGACCTTAATTATGTACAATATTGGGAACCTTTACCCGGGTCATATATTTAATATACATCTAACTAATTAGTTATTGGTGAATCTAAAGGAATCAAATAACATTTAACAAGCCTCAAATGTGCTGTTATCTATAAATAGCGGAATGCTTTGTCACCACACCTGAAATCACCAGGTATTCAAAGGATTACTTCATTCAAATTACTACCTGATATAATAACAATAATCTTATGATGTATTTGATAATAAAAATATAAGATTACAATATCCCAAACAATACAAATCCTTACTGTTGCAGATGAATGTATGTGTGACATTTATGAAATGAACCTTAAGCATATATAAAACGATACTAAAATCTAAGCCTTTGATATCTTCTTTGTTTCTTATTTTTGTAGAGCAAATTTCAAACTTTGTGAATAAAACTTACCAATGGAGTTAATTGGTCAAACTGCCAAAACATTTACTCTATAAACAAGTATAGATAAAATTATTTATACCTTGACCTGAATAAATAATAAATATTACTAAGTAAATTAATGACCGAGATTATTACTTAGACTTTAATATTAACCAATCAAAGTCATTTACGGTAAGTTGGGTCACCTATACACTTGTCTAAAATACAACATTTGCTCTAAAATCTGATAATTTTATTATCAAATGTACAGTGTCGAAATTGTAAATATTGATATAAGAGTGTTTTTCATAAAGTTTTTTTTAGAATGGTTGTGGTGGCATTAAGAGGGGTTGAATGAGGTGGTTGCCACCCTGATCGATAGAGCCTTCGGTGTCCTGGGGTGGTTTTGCAGCTGCTTCTGATGCTGATGATGCTGATCTTATTATATTATGGACAGGTGTGCCCAATCCTCACTGCATTTATCACCTCATCATTAACCAAGCAAACACCTCGTGATACACCTCTATATTTCAAACAGGCCAAAATTATATGATACAGTATCAAGATAATTCAAGGCCCAAATTGATACAAATCAGTTGATTGAGTAGACATTTTTTGAGACCTTTAAACAAGAAATTGAGGAGTTGGATGGAATTAGGGCGTATACTGAAATTAAGCCCCTAAAAATATTTATTTATTTTTAGGGGGTCTTTTTGAGAAGGTTTTTTAGACACTCCAAAATTTTCTCACTCCAGGATTACACTGATTTCCGGGAAAGTGCATAACAAGGCTATTATAAATTACCTGTAATATATTGGAACCTCGATATATTATGTCGTAAATCAATTCTTGATCTTTGTATTGAATATATTCACATAAGAAATAAAAAGGGAAATGATTTACCCATTCCCATGAGAATATGTTTCACACGTTTTTTTTCGGGATATTTTAGAAAGCACAACATTGAATAGGCTATCGATTTTATAATATATTTATTTTGAAGAAATTTACTTCACAAGAGTACATCTTATTAATAAATTTCCGACTAATCCTTAATCCTAACTTTATTCCTGCTCATATAAAATATTTAAAAAAATACCCTAAGTATTATTATTTATATATATACGCCCCGAGGGCCTTTTGGGAAGAAGTCACCGACTTAATAATCAGTATTTACCTTATAGTACAGGAAATCAGAGTAAACCAAGGCGATCTATTAGAATTTTATTAATATTATCTCCCATTCATAATATCCGATCAAATCATTGTTTTTATACCTGATCAGGATTTGAACCCATGACCATAGTATTTGTAGCCTTTGAGCTATTTCGCTAATTACATCATAATTTTCTCCTTTGTTTTAGAATAAAATAAAATTATTATTTTATACTGTCTCTTCATTTTATTGACAATAATAAAATGATTTTCTTTCAATCGATAATATGTTAAATCTGATAATAAACTAGAAAACCTGGATCAAAACGATTGATCGGTATTTTATTAATGTTATTCCCGATCTCCCAGTCGTAAATAAATATGATGAAGTATTTCTTTGGTAACATATTAATGCCCAAAATATACATCCATAAGTTTTTTAAAGGGGACATATCCTGTTATCCGCCCTTATTCCATTCATCCCCTCTATAATCTAATCAGATTAAGCGATCAGTACAATATACATACATTAAATTCAAATAGTCCTGAAAAAATCAATTACCTCAAATAAGATGCGGTCAAGAAAAATAATTTAAGTTCACTTATGGAAAGCAGTCTTTTGAAATTAATTTTCGGAGACCAAACCAATCATTTCGTTAGCAGAGAGACACAGGTTCAAGTCCTGAATAAGTTGATTGGTGTATCAAGATAATTAATTCGACTTTAATATAATATTTTTAAAAAAAATACTCCTTCATTCCCCAACATTTGATCAATAAATAATATAAAATCTAAGCATTAGGCTTATTGAATCAAAAGTGTGTATAAATAGGGAATTATGTTATTTATTAAAGCAATAATTCCATAATATGAATAAACTAGTTTAAAATTTGTCCACATTTCAAACATTTAAATTTATTAATAGATATTGTGGAATATATGAATAGAAAGTTATATTTGCGTGACAATATCAGTATCGACAATATATTCTTCATGCACAATTTTGTATGCAACATTTCTAGCTAATGTACTGAAAAATTGCAAACACACGTATTGAGTTTGTGCAAAGTTTTATGAAATACTCTTTTAATAGATGAAAGACACATTTGAAATAGTAAAGACATTTTGGTATTGATTAAATGTTTATTTATATAAAATTGTGTTATATTGAGGGATCTGTTGTACTAAGGGGGACTTTTTTCATTATCTTTGATTGATTTATTCTCCCTAAAGCCTTCCCCTTTTCTAACGAATAATCCCATTCAAAATATAGTGTATGGAATATGTTAACTCGTAGTTAAATAAAGTGGGTGTGAAGCGATGAGGAGAGACTAAGAACATCAGAATTGATGAATATTCATAAAGAGCATTGAAGTGAACCGACAACATGTAAACAGTTCTGGCGACTTCCAGGATCATCAACACTATTTTAACGTTTTAAATTACAAATTACACCCATTAAAGATTCAGGAGCTTAAAACGGTGACCCAAAAGCGTTGTAATTAGAGAAATAGGTTAAATAACTACCCCGATTTAGGCAACGCGAGGATCGACAAATTTCAAACAGATTACTTAATAATTGCTTTGAATTAACTTCTCAAGTACCTTTAAAACGTTTTAGTATATTTATTTTTTTCTGCTTATAATAAGCCAAATTAAAAATAGAGACACGTAGTTATCATAAGCCAAGAACCCGAAATTATTACATCACTCAGTAATAAGCATATTTTTCATCAAAAAAAGTAAACAGAGATCGTAACGCGTTCGTGACCAACAAATCTTCAGTTAATTAACTAATTTAGCCAGAAACTCATGTAATATACAGGGTGGACTTTTAATCAGTGAGAATATTTAATATAAGGGAAGGAAGTAACACAAAAAAACATATTTCTTTCCTCTATTAATAATAAACCTTAGTAATTTCATATTAATCCAAAACGATTTCTGTATATTCCAGAATAATATATGTAATTGGCACGTAAAATGTTGAGGATATTTAATAAATTAATTAACTAATACCTAAATTGTGTAATTATTATTTTTTAAATAGGATACCTAAATTTTTTTAATAAATAATACAATGTTATTTTCCAGTTTTATTTAATATATCATTTATATACATAATATACATGTTACCATTAATAAAATATCGTAATAAATTAATTAAAGTAAAAAATATATACTGGCATACGCCCATGAAAACGAATAATCTAATTATTATATGAAAAAGTTATATTTAAAAAAATATATTAAAAAATGACTTGGGAGTTTATTTATACATTAACTAAAACAAATTAAATTTGGGTTATTTTTCTGTACAGATAAATATTGTAAAAATATACAAGCCAATACTGGAAATTGGACATTTTCGTCTAAAGGGTGTTATATTATTATAATAATTGTTAGATAAGCATTCCAAAATCAATCTGAATGGAATTAATTAATTGTGAATATCTAATACCACTTGGTGAATTATCAGATAGTATATCTAACTATTGATGGAATTTCATGAAACATGTTATGAAATATTCGTTGAGTATTTTTATTTAGATATTCCTCAGTGGTATGTTTTTGGAAATACGATTTTTAAAAACACGATATTATATATTATATTCACTGATGGTACAACGCGCTTATTATTTTTATATACATTATAAACATTGAGACAATATATCACTCTTAGATTTGCTGCTAATATAATAAAATAAATATTGAAGAAAATGATAATTATTCATTTCAATACAATAAGCTTGTATTATAGACAATGTTCTTCGTAGATTTTGTTTATATATTATATATTGCAACAAAAAACTTATTAAAATATTATCGAAAAATCAGAGACTAATCCTCATCAAATTATAAATTAATTAAAAAATATTGAAAAAAATCTATACCACATATTATTACTCATTTATTTTTTTATATAATTACTTGACAAGAGATGAAATTTATACACTAATTAATAATTTTCTGACTATTCTTAATCCCAACTTTATCCCTGCTCAAGTAAAATATTTAAAAAATATATCCACGTCCCGAGGTGCTTTTTGGGAAGGTTTTTAGTTTTTTATACACAACAAATTGTGTGTCGTTGATCTTAACTATTACTGGTTACACAGGTTACCGACTTAATAATCAGTATTTACCTTACAATACAGGAAATCAGAGTAAACCTGGATCAAGATAATCGATTGGGATTTTATATTAATAGTATTCCCGATCTTTAATATTTTTTTTAGCAAAATAAAAAGATTTTTTTTCTGTGCATCGGCCATCGCGATGGTTAAATGCAAATTTTTTTATTGATAAAATATTTTAGTTTAATAATTCTTAAGATAGTATATATACATATGTAGATACTATATAATTTAGTCTATTGTATTTATGTACAGTCATTAGTGAATATGTAGAAACCCTTTGTGTGTGGTTGACATGAATAGGGCTATTTGCTGTCCAGTAAACTACCCTTGGACATTTTATCAGGGTGAAACAAACCCCATGCTGATATTTCGGCTTTGAAGGCTTATCTGAGCCCAGGGTGCCCTCATTTCTTATTATCCTCTGGAGAAAACTCAATAAAAACTACCATTTGCCCGCATAAAAATAACATGCTAATAATCCTCACTTATCACTTATCTATCATTTCCATTTTTAATTAAATACTGCCCCAAAAAATATATTTAATTCATTTAGTAACTACCACTAATAGAAAAACAACTTATGTCAATTTATAGGCCTTAAATTATATCGAAAAATGTGGGCTCCCTTAGGAAATAAAATTAGGTTAACATTACAAACACCAAGCTATTTTATATAAAAATATTAATCATCCCAAAAGTAACACTCATTTTTTTCCATATGAAAATGGAAATATAAATAGTGTCAACCAACTCATCGATTTTATAAAATTTCCTCACAAGGTTAATAAGTTGATATATCTAATAATTCACTGATGATAATTAATAATCAAACCTCGGCCAAGAGGGTGACAAAACTGGTTTTGCAAAATATTGTTCTAAATTATAAAGCACTAGAGATAACATTTTTATTAGAAATATTGTTTTATTGTTCGATAAATGTATTATTCTATTTAATTTTTCGAATATTAACAGAAAAATCTTATCTTCTAATATAATCTTAAATAAAATAACCATATGAAGTATGATAAGTGTAGATGTATTTCATTTAATGTTTTGTTTAAATATCAGAGAGTTGAAAGAAAATAATACAATAATCAATATAATTAAGAAAATCGGACTGGGACTAGGTCTATAAATAACATATAGTAAATTTAATGATTTACTGTGGCTATTTATTAACTACATTGAACATTCAAGATTTTTTAAGAGATTTTTTTGTACAATTCTTTAGGTAAATTTTCAGTATATAAATAAAAAGTCCATCTGTGATTTATGCAGTTTACTTAATAGTTTCATGTCTTAATTGCCTCAACTTAGTCTTCTGAATGTAGATTTAGTTTTACTATCTAATTATTGGTCTTCATCTTCTTGTTTTATATTTAAATAAATTTTACAATATTCCGGTTAGGGGAAAATACAACGTAAGCTGAATTATTTTATACGTACATAAATTGTGAAAATGACCAGGTCACATGACATTTTCAAGAACATTAAGTGATGATGTTGCAAAATGTGGCAAGTGATAATGATAATAGAATATATAGTAGAACGTTGATATCGACGGCTTAATATGCTAACGGGATAACTCCACTTTTAAAAAAAATTAAATTACTTCAATACATCATCATACGAAACATTTCTCAAGTACATTTTTAAAAAATAATGTAGATGTTATATTGCAATTTTATTTACTGAAACATGGTCGGCACTAATACGCATATTATACATATACTTCACATATGCGTGGGCTGTGGCCACCTGCAATAATGCAATCCGACACTCAAAACACCAAAAATCTCCACATCTATTCGTACACACACGACTCACTAACACACTCTTATAACATTATTACATTAATATTGTTTTACATAATATTTTGTTTTAAGTCAGTTATAAGGTTATAGGTACAAAAAAAAATTATATATATATATATATATATATATATATAACAACTATATATATATATATATTTATATATAACTAACTGTATATAACCCTTAACAACATATATAACAACATGCTGTATATATGTTATATATATATTTATATCTATATACTCAACTATATATATATATATTGTTACTCACCCTTCCTCCTGAAGATGATTAAAACATACTTTGTATAGAATATTGTGCCCTTACATAATATTATAATATAAATCTGAAGGCCCTTTCTCCGGGGATTAGAATCCATTTTATTGGGAAAATTTAAATCGATAGTCTAAAAATATAACCGCCGAATAAAATATGAACCCGAATCTATTTTCATTTACTACCTTTAAAGTTTTATTTACTGATTTAAATGACGGATACCTTGGTGATTGATTGCAATTTTCTTCTCGCATCGATTGATAAATTGTCAAATTAATCAACGGTGGGACGTAAAACTGAAATTGTAACGGTTGAATGGACATTTTGTACAAGTCTATAGATATTAATAGAACCCTTTCATATAATCTACACCCACGTCACTTTCAAAGACGGTTAATACTCTGTACACAAGGGGTAGAAAACTATTATTTAATTGTATGACAGGGGGATTTATAATTACACATCAGATTAACCTGACACGCTTGACTTCGAAAAAAAATTGAAATAAATTGTATGAAAACTAACGCGTTATTCTCATAACGATGTCTTTAAAAAAAACATTTTTATCAAAAAAGCTTTGGTTTCCTTGGCGTGCGTGGCCGTTAAGTTACAACGTAGTTAAGTTATACTTTAAGTCTATTAGTTTTTATTTAATGCCACATTCAAGCCTCAGACGAGAAATTAATCAACAAAAAACCAACCAACAATAAATCAAAAGACCGATACCACTGTTATATTAGCAGGCCATACAATTGGATATTTGCATATCAAGAAATCGTACCATGCAGGTGAGCTTGACAAAGGAACACTAATTGTATCACTCAGACTCGTCTGCTTGGTCCACCATCTTGATAGTTACACATCCAGTTGTATGGCCTGCTAATATATTGGTGGTATCGCTAGTATCCATCTTTACAATGTACGTTTAAAGCAACGTACGCCTAGGAAACCAACGCTTTAACAAGTAAAATTCCGCTTATCACGTTACGATTTTATTTTATTTGCTTTAAAAAGTAAAAAATGAACTTGGGAGTCTTTTGGCTTAAGAAGTTTGTAGAGTAAATGTCAAATTGTACGCAAGTTCGTTGGCAAAATAAGTCTATAATTCATAAGAAACAATGATTAGTTTTTAAATTTATAAAACATTGCGAATAGATTTATTCAGGAATTGAATTGCTAAATAATAATAAAAAAATAACAAAAAATTTAATAAGATTTTTAGTGAAAACAGCAATAATTTAAGACCTATAATAGCATATTTTTTACATTAATCAAATCAAGTCTAATAGGTTTTATATATTAAAAATAATAAAAATTGAAAGTAAGGATATTTCAAATATAATTTAGTCCTCAGGGCAATTTTACATAACTCTTTTTTGTATAGAAATGTTCATAAAGTTAATTAACTGCCTTCTTGTTGAGCAAGTCTGGAATGAATGAGAAGTGAAAATTAATCAAAAGCAGCTGATATAAAAGAAGACACGGATCATTTCACAGACCATTAAATCGACTTACTTTCCAAGGAAATTCAGAATCATTAAATTCGCCTCTATTTAATACTAAAATTATATACTGGAACAATAATACAGTATATTAATCCTCATTTCAAGGAAACTCAACAACTTTGTAAATGTTTGTTCTAAAACACTATAAATCACAAATCCTACTTACTACTACAATAATAATTATATTTAATTAAAATAATTTATATAAAGTCTACTTTTATATTATTAGAAATGCTTGGTGAGTACAAATACTTTCAATCAAGTAAAAGTTTATCTCTTTTGGAATTTCTTTCCCGACATTCTTTCTGGCATTCTCGAAACACTTATTAATAGTAATCAATTTGTGGTACAAAGTGTTCCAGTATTTTTAATATATTTTATATAAGAGCAAAATTCCCGCTGCCATTTGATTGGTTATGTGACGTTTAGATCAGTTTCGCTGTAAGCATTATGGTGTGTAGAAGCCCAAATTTTATAATGGATAAATTATACAACACATATTTTTCCCATAACAAATAAACAGCTTATTAGAATATTATGACATGCACTTCAATACATTTTTTTTTCATATGATTGTTCGACACTGTTCTATTACGCCCCCATAATGGTATACCAAACAAAGGTCGTATATCAAGTAAAATATTTCATCTACAAACAGGACGTATATAAAAGCGAACGTATATTCGTTGTATTTAATCCGAACAATCATTTAGATATATTTTTTTATAAATAAATAAATCAATAATAAATGTTACATAATTCCAATCTTTTATCTGTAGTTGTTTTTTTACGTATTGATTTGTTGAATGAAAATATTACGCAAAATTTAACAGTTGAAGACCAAAGAAGAAATAATATTATCATAATTATTGTGTTGCACAAATATATAAATAAAATAAAAACTGCCTTTCAATGCATTTTAATATATATATTTTTAAGCTGTTTTTCTGTCAAGGTCTACAATTGTCAAATGGCATTCCATAATATTTTTATTATTTCAAATACGTGATAAATCGTGGTGAAATTCGGACAAAGAATGCTAAAAAGAATGTTTGGAAAGAGGAAATGCCTGAAATCCATCAGAAAAACATCCCCTCGGGCTTAAGTTAATACAACCTTAAATGCTTGCCACCCTCGGAAAGATATTCGGTTTCTTTGCTAATAAATCCACCCTAAAGATATATTATATTATCCATAATGCATCAACAAATAACTTACGATAAATAATATGGCAACATTTTTAACCAGTTGTATATCAAATATGAATTTTTCATCTCGTATATACAGACATATTATTATTTTATAACTCGTAATGGGAAAATTCGTCCATGTTTGTTGAATACGAGGAAAAATAATTGAATACTTGACAAACTCTTTGTTGTTTTTGTATGGCAATTTATTCGCAGAAATATACATAAGCCCCCTCTCGCACCGATGATGATGATAATAAATAAAATGTATATTTGAAACAATATAATGCAATATCCCTTATCAACAAATCCCTATAGCTTATAAAACGAGGTCAATTACAGCCTTGCTTCATACAAAGTGCTTTGGTCTTGAGAAACCGTACACATGTCGCTGAAAATACCCTGAAAAATACCTTTTTTCGGGCTTTTGACAAAAACATATAATATTTATCTACAAAATGGTCCGATGAATTATTTTATAACCTCACCGATGATATATTTTTTTTATTGTAATAATTTCCAGGTGTAGTAGTGTAGGCTTATGTATGTTGGAGAATACTCGACAACTGGGACCTGAATTCTTGAGGACCTGCTACTCTTCACCAACACCACTTGGAAACCTCAGAAAAAAGACCGGAACACATCAACTAGTCTTGAAAAAAATCATTAATAAAAAAAGACCATTCCTAAGTATCTATTGTAATAATTCAAATATGGAACGTCCTACTACTAGTGTTGCCATTTTATTCCAAATTGAAGTGCATGAAGTTGTGACAGAATATTTATTAATATATAAATTTGATTTAAAAATATTCTAGTATTTGTGAAAAATAACGATCAATTAAAAAGATTACCCCATAAATATTAAATATCATATAAAAAACATTTTACTCGTTATACGATTCGCGTAGGTTAAAGAAGTCCTTCAATTGTTATTTTCCTTTTATTTCTTCTGCGAAAAATGCATTTCATTCACGTCCAAAGATTTAGAATCAAATAAAAACGTATATTGAAGTATAATTTGAGGAATTGCCATATAAAAATCCCATTTCTGTAATATTGAAATAGTTTAACTTTGTGGTGAAAATAACGCCGCGAATTTAAAAATACATTTTCAATTAATAACGACTTAAAATTATGATAAACCTTATAAGTAACTATAAGGCTACATTATTTAAATATTCTACTGTAATTTAGCAATCAAATACATACTGTGATGAATGATGAAAAAAAAGATATCCTACGAAAGGAAAAAAAGCATGTCCTACGGTTACGAATTATGTACTCAAATAATTTTAAATCTACGTCTTTTTAATAAAAATAAAACAATGTTGAGTTTGATATTCGTTCATTTAAAATTTTTAATAATATTTCTTTTTATTGTAAAGGGCTGCCTAATTATCAATCAATTTAAATAGAGCACTTTAGGAGATAAATTTAATAATATTCATATAATCTGAATGAAACCATATTTTATTTTTAATTATTACAAATTTAAGGTGGCAAAAATATGAAATTTAAGTATTGATAGTACAAAATGCAGATTTTATTAATAATATTTTATAATTAATAATGAAAAAAATGTTAAAAAAAAATACTGGTTAGTTGACAGAAATCCATTATTCATTTTATTTGCTTTCCCAAATAAAATATAGTTTCATGTACATTATCTATAAGAGGTATATTCATAATTTTTAAAATAATAAAAAGCGAAACACACAGCAAATTAATCACATTTTTTATATGAATATGAATAAAATACGTTCGTCGTTTGGCAAGCAACCTACTTGAAAGCATAAGCTGAAAATTTATGATCCGTTGAAAGTCTGAAAAAAAGTCCGGGACATTATTACTGTAATATCCAAAGTTCTCTTTGCGATAAGTAATAAGTTATTTCAATATAACTTTTGTGATAAAATAAATATTTACCTGCTCGAAAACCAATTTGCGTCAATTGCGAATGCATGAAAGTTTGTATGTAGTTTGAGTGCTTTCAGGTATTTGTATTTAAAATTGCCACTTTTCAATGAGGTGCACTTTAAGGTGAGATGAGGTGATTAAGAAGAGATATTGTCAACCAGGAGCGAGTGTAATCAGGGCAAAGCAAACCCGTTTTAATTGCTTCCTGTGCATCTTGACAAATAGCTCCAAGATTAAAAACAATTGTGGATTTTTTCATTAAAAAAAAAGTGTGGTCGTGTTTCGCTTTAATCAAATTTGCCGAGGGATTCGCACAATGAAACTTGTTTGCGGTCTGACAAGTCAAGTTTCAAAAATTAATTCCGAACCAGCTGCAGAAATATAATATCACCGGGGATTTGAGAAGATCTCCTTTTGAATTGCTTTTCGAAACAACAAATACAACAAACCCAGTTTCAAATGAAAGTCCATCGACACGCCCCATAATGGAAACTGAGCACAAAGACTGTTTCAATCCATTATCAAAGATTTCACGAATATTATTACATCAAAACAATTCGTCTGAGTTTTCATATTATTCGTATAATCACTTCATTATTCGTCTATTCAACGTATGCTAAATGTTCTCGGGATCGATTTATTCCATCTGGGAATCTTGGAAGTTGAATAATTAATGAGAAAATCTCATTATGTAAGCATAGTTTGACTTGGCTTCAATAGCAGTATTTTTTTACATTTAATTATTAATATACAACCTGTCTTTCGTTGAACTTTAATTAAATTAAAGGCAAATATGTAATCCCAATACGAGGGGCTTAAGATTTTTTTCGTATAAAAAAATAACAATAAAATAATTTATTTTACAGTTTGTGAATCTTCGCTTATTATAATTAGTGAATATATGATCAATGTCATCATAGAATAACAAAAAAAACATTTTCAAGGTCAAGTTCAAATGAATAATAATAACAACTATGTTGTCATAACACCTAGGGTCGCTGATCGTATTTGCATCAACAACAACTAATTGTAAACACAATGTTGTCATAATGTCTCAGGTTGCTGACCGTGTATGCCGTTTGAGGTTATGTTCTTGTTTACGTACTATTGTTGTTTCATGAATTATATGACGTATGCTTATAATAATACAGATTCAAATCAGGCGGTCAATCAGGAAAAAAATCAGTTAAAAATTTAATTAGCCAACTTGCACCATTAATGAAGGTGTGGTTGTGTTACATTTAATGTACCATTTTTTATATTTAATTATTTTAAGTTGAATAAAAGATATGTTGTATATATAGACCGGCTCAAAAAATAATATTTACATTAATAATATCTTATTTCTTGGAGTGATTTCCTGAAGTGCATAACGAGGCTATTACTAATTTCCTGTAATATATTGGAACCACGATATATTATGTCGTTAATCAATTGTATTTATTGATCCTTGTATTGAATATATTCACCTAAAAAATAAAAGGAAAATGATTTTCCCAATCATGAAAAAATGTTAACATTTAATTAATAAATTTCCGACTCATCCCTAATTCTAACTTTATTCTTGCTCATATAAAATATAAAAAAATATCCTAAGTATTATTATTTATTTATATACGCCTCGAGGCTCTTTTTGGGAAGGTTTTTAGTTTTTTAGACACAACAACGTGTTAATTATTTGTCTGTCGGTGATCTTAACTATTACTACAGGTAACCGACCCAATAATCAGTATTTACCTTACAATACAGGAAAAAACCTGGATCTAGACGATCAATCGGAATTTTATTAATATAGTTTTTTTTGTATATCCATAAATAGTAGTTTGGAGAAAACAGCATTTAATATTTCACAGTATTATGGCTTCAAGCTTAATATGTATGATTCTCGGGTACTTTTGGGATGAATAATATGCTTCTAGACCATAGCTATGCATCTGAATTATTAACAATATTATATGTGGTATTAATACAGTGTTTTAGTTGTGAAAATCCAGGTGATATAATATGGAAGAGAATGTTTCCAGCCAATTGACATGTGATGATTCATCCTGACATGCTATCAAATTACAACACCCTTAAACTTCCAAGAACACGAATCAAATTAACATCTACTTCAAACTTGTGACACCAAAATACCAAATCTGCCTTATTCCCCTCACAAATCGTTATACAAAAAAAAATTAGACAATATTTGAGGATTAGATGCTGAAAAAAATACTTATTTATTTACGTTTACGGCTCACTGTTCAACTGTTATATAATACATAACCCGCCGAAATGTTTACAGCAATATCTGAATTCAAACTGCTGACTTTTATTAAAGACCTTTATTAAAGTTTCAATAAATTTTTGACAATAAGCTTATATAAAGGGTGGACCTAAATTAATTGATAATATTTTAGGGGGTGCGTATCGCAAGAATAAATATATATATATATATATATATATATATATATATATATATATATATATATATATATATATATTAATAATTAATAATAAATCAATGAACGTTTTTATTTAAAAGTAAAATTTCATATGTATATGTATATTTGGATGTTTTTTTCCAAATTGTTAAAATCTGCAGGTGAAAATATTTTAGAGGGTGGTAGTGTATAGCAAGAATAAATGAAAAATGTTAATAGTGCTTTTGGAATCGAGTTTGAGCCACCATCTTGTATTCAGCTGTTCCTGTGAAGTACTCAGTAGTGACTGTCACGTGTGTATTGTCTGTTAAATACAATAAAATATTAAATATTGTTTTCTGTTTATATTTGCGATACCCTACCACCCCCTAAAATATTCTCAGTTAATTCAAGTACACAACTGTATACAGCGGTGGCAATATTACTTTAAAAGAAGTCATAAACATGGGAGACAAAGATGTAATTGTCGCTAAGATGGCGCTGCTTTTACCGCTCGTACTGTTTATGTGTCAGTTTTCGGTCTTTCTAATAAAAAAAAATAAAGTGCCTTATTAAAAATTGCATGATATATTGAATAACAAATAATATGTCACTGGGTAAACAATTTACATGAATATTTTGGATGTTTTTGTAAGAATAATCTTGTTGCTCTCGGGTGTCGGATTTTAGGGACTACATTGTGTTGCAGGTGGCCACAGCCCCTGTATGTGTGACGTTTATATATATATATATATA
>JAGTTH010003690.1:0-21643 GCA_022606485.1 Agraylea sexmaculata | reverse complement strand
GGCGTTAAAGTACGAACCAAATCACTTTGAATTACTACATATAAAAGGCCATAGTGTATGTTATACTGTGTATCTGTATTGTGAGCTCTCTTATTGGGCGTTAAAGTATGGACCAAATCACTTGAATTACTACATATAAAAGGCCATAGTGTATGTATACGCTTTACTGTGTGTCTGTATTGTGAGCTCTCTTATTGGGCGTTAAAGTACGAACCAAATCACTTTGAATTACTACATATAAAAGGCCATAGTGTATGTATACTGTGTTTTACTGTGTGTCTGTATTGTGAGCCCTCTTATTGGGCGTTAAAGTACGAACCAAATCACTTTGAATTACTACATATAAAAGGCCATAGTGTATGTATACTGTGTTTTACTGTGTGTCTGTATTGTGAGCTCTCTTATTGGGCGTTAAAGTACGAACCAAATCACTTTGAATTACTACATATAAAAGGGCATAGTGTATGTATACTGTGTTTTACTGTGTGTCTGTATTGTGAGCTCTCTTATCGGGCGTTAAAGTACGAACTAAATCACTTTGAATTACTACATATAAAAGGGCATAGTGTATGTATACGTTTTACTGTGTGTCTGTATTGTGAGCTCTCTTATTGGGCGTTAAAGTACGAACCAGATCACTTTGAATTACTACATATAAAAGGCCATAGTGTATTTATACTGTGTGTCTGTATTGTGAGCTCTCTTATTGGGCGTTAAAGTACGAACCAAATCACTTTGAATGACTTCATATAAAAGGCCATAGTGTATGTATACTGTGTGTCTGTATTGTGAGCTCTCTTATTGGGCGTTAAAGTACAAACCAAATCACTTTGAATGACTTCATATAAAAGGCCATAGTGTATGTATACTGTGTCTGTATTGTGAGCTCTCTTGTTGGCCGTTAAAGTACGAACCAAATCACTTTGAATGACTTCATATAAAAGGCCATAGTGTATGTATACTGTGTCTGTATTGTGAGCTCTCTAATTGGGCGTTAAAGTACGAACCAAATCACTTTGAATTACTAAATATAAAAGGCCATAGTGTATGTATACTGTGTGTCTGTATTGTGAGCTCTCTTATTGTGCGTTAAAGTACGAACCAAATCACTTTGAATCACTACATATAAAAGGCCATAGTGTATGTATACTGTGTCTGTATTGTGAGCTCTCTTATTGTGCGTTAAAGTACGAACCAAATCACCTTGAATTACTACATATAAAAGGCCATAGTGTATGTATACTGTGTGTCTGTATTGTGAGCTCTCTTATTGGGCGTTAAAGTACGAACCAAATCGCCTTGAATTACTACATATAAAAGGCCATAGTGTATGTATACTGTATACTGTGTGTCTGTATGAGCTCTCTTTATTGGGCAAGTTAAAGTACGAACCAAATCACCTTGAATTACTACATATAAAAGGCCATAGTGTATGTATACTGTGTGTCTGTATTATGAGCTCTCTTATTGGGCGTTAAAGTACGAACCAAATCGCCTTGAATTACTACATATAAAAGGCCATAGTGTATGTATACTGTATACTGTGTGTCTGTATTGTGAGCTCTCTTATTGGGCGTTAAAGTACGAACCAAATCACCTTGAATTACTACATATAAAAGGCCATAGTGTATGTATACTGTGTGTCTGTATTGTGAGCTCTCTTATTGGCCGTTAAAGTACGAACCAAATCACTTTGAATTACTACATATAAAAGGTAATAGTGTATGTATACTGTGTGTCTGTATTGTGAGCTCTCTTGTTGGCCGTTAAAGTACGAACCAAATCACTTTGAATGACTTCATATAAAAGGCCATAGTGTATGTATACTGTGTCTGTATTGTGAGCTCTCTTGTTGGCCGTTAAAGTACGAACCAAATCACTTTGAATTACCACATATAAAAGGCCACAGTGTATGTTATATACACATTTTTAATTATTTGTTATTTTCCAGGCACTGTTTTGAAAGCTTACATTTGTTTCGGAGCTGAGCCTGCGCACTTGATAACCGCAAGTATAATGTCCGCACCGGCGGTTTTGTCATACAGCAAGCTCTTTTACCCCGAAGACGGCAAATCGAAGACAACTTCGGAAAATATCAAAGCTGTAAAGAGGTGTGTTCCAATCTCATCGGTGGTATTTAATAGTTTAGTTTATATTGTGTATTGTTTTAGTGAAGAAACTTCCCTTCTGTCCGCCGCGTCAAAAGGCTGCGCCATGAGTATTCCGTTGGCATTTAACATAGCAGCTAATCTCATTGGATTTGTCTCGTTTGTGTCGTTCTTGAACTCTGTAACTGGATGGTTGGGGGCTCTCGTTGGCTTGGATTTTATAAGCCTGGAGTGGATATTGGGAAAAGTGTTCATCCCTCTCAGTTGGATTATGGGTAATCATAACGAAAAAGAATATACAACATGTCTTTTATTGAACTTAAAATAATTAAATGTAACACAACCACACCTTCATTAATGCTACAAGTCGGCTAGTTACACTTTTCAATTATTAATTATTATTTTAAAAAGTTTGAGAATCTTGCGTTTTTGCTTATTAGGTGATTGACCGCCTAATTTGAATTTCTATTATTATAAGTATACGTCAAGGGATTCATGAAACAATAACATAACCTCAAACGGTCAGCAACGTGAGACAATATGACAACATAGTGTTTACAATTAATTGTTGTTGATGCAAACACGTTCAGCGACCTTAGGCGTTATAAAAACATTATGTTGTCATGTTGACAAATTCGAATTTGGACTTGAACTTCAATGAACCAATGCGATGACATCATAAAGTGAGCTCATACTTGTTTATTGTATTCTTTTAAGACTACATATATTTCCCCCATTAATACAACCGAAGAGTCTCAATTAGAATAAAGTATTATTATTAATTTTTTATTAAAGATTGTATTAGAATTAAATAATAGCCTTTAAGTTATTTGAAGTTCAATTAAATATAGGTTGTATACACTCTTTCCGCATATGACTCTGTCCCTTTCTAATAAACAAATATATGTGTGACAGAGATGCAATTATAAACAAATGCCCGCCGCACTTAATGAAACCGCTTTTGATTGGTGTAGCCTCACTAGTCGGGCCTTCTAATATCGGCGGTGACGATTCAATGCACTCTATGCGGAAACGGGACGCATTTTATATTGAAAATAATCATTGAAACGTGTGAATTAATAATTCCAGGAGTGCCTTGGGAAGAATGCGAGATAGTCGGTGAATTAATCGGCCTTAAAACAATCATTAACGAGTTTGTGGCATACGAAAGATTGGGAACTTACAAGGAAAAAGGATTGCTTTCGGTAAGATTTTATTATAAACTAGGGTAATTTTAATTGAAATTTTCAATTTGTGAATGTTTTTTTTTACGTTCTGCTTGGTGTTTTAATAGGACGGTAATAAGTTGTTTATTTTTTCATTCGGAACATGTTCACAAAGATAAATTATAAAAAAAATAATTTAATACGGTTTTCATATGATGGCAACACTCATCACAATATTTAAAAAGCGAGTCTCCCAATAAATACTGTTTTATTAGAATTGTCATTTATTATGCATTATTAAATATCTCTAATATTATTTTGGAATTAATTTAATATTATTATCATTAAAATACCCGTTTAGAGATTTTAGATATGTATTAATTGTAGTAAAATAATTATATAAAATATTATTCTTCCATCTGGTAACACTGATGGTTGACGGACCCGCACACACACACCTTAGACAATTATATATATTATATTATTAAAGCCAATAATACTTTAAAACCATAGCAGGCATTTGGCACCAAAGGTTTCGTGTGTCAGCCGCTTGGGGCGCTGCTTCTACCGCTCGTACTGTTTAACTGTCACTTGTCAATCTTTCTAATAAAATTACACTTAATATGACATTAAACATTACTTGATATATTCAAAGACAAATAATATGTAAACAATTTAAATGATGTTTATAACAAAAATCTTGTTACTCTCGAGTGTCGGATTATCGAATATGTCGGATTTTAGGGACTAACCCTCGTATGTGTGAGTTTAAAATATGCACATGTATTAGTGACCGGACATATTCGAATGTACGACGTAATATTGCATGGCGCTTCTATATTTATATAAAAATATGTTACTATTTATTCCCAATGCTTGTCGATTTTATCAATCAATCGAAGCTTCTTTAATTATTTTATCGATTATCAACCAATCAGAGACATTCGCGTGTTTTTTTTAAAATCTAAAGCTATCGTTACTTATTACACACTATGTTAAGAGCAAATGTCATAGTTTAAACTGTATAAATTACAATTTAATAGTGTTTGTGAGTGGTGCGTATACAAATAGTGTACACGCATACGTACCACACGCACGCATACTCGTTGTAATCATGACTGCGACTTGGGATCCCTCGTAATGCTCTAGTGGTAATAATATATGTATTTATAGCTAATAAATAAATAATCAGACTTTTTTGATGAAATGCTTAACATTGATGATTGTACATAGGGTGACCATCCGATATTTATTTTTAAATTTTTTGATTTAATTTTTTTTCAGACCAGAGGTGAAATCATTGCCACGTACAGTCTTTGCGGATTTGCCAATCCGAGCTCTTTGGGTATTTTAATCGGAGGATTAAGTAGTCTTGCTCCTGAAAGAAGACAAGATATAATATCAGTGGCTGGAAGGGCTTTTATTACAGGATGTGTTGTCTGTTTTATGACAGCGTGTATAGCAGGTATTAATTAATATAGGGTGTTTTATATTGAAGTTCAAATATTTTCAAGCCTTAAAAAACAATTCACTGATTGATATAAAATAAAACGGCAACTGTCGGCGGTATTCTATAAAATTACTTTTGAATGTGTAGTCTATGGTTTTAAGAATAAGTGACAACTTAACTATAATTCCATAGACTACAAGTAATCCAGATATAATGTCTTCTGCTAAGGAGACAACAAGTCGCTTTAAATATAATTATTTATGTTATATTAGTGATAGAAACAACTCAATATGTGCAATAAGAAAAATAGAATAATCTCAATCTTTCGATCAAATCATTTTTGCATGATCAAATCACTCAAATTCGTCTGCTTGGTCCGCCATCTTGATATTTACACATCCAGTTGTATGGCCTGCTAATATATCCGTGGTATCGATGGAAACTATCAATCAGGATTTTATTAATATTATTTAAAAAAAATGAGAATCTTATGTTTTTTATATTGACAGTTAATTCTGTTTGACACCACCGATATATTAGCAGGCCATACAACTGTATGTGTAAATATCAAGATGGCAGACCAAGTAGTCGAGACTGAGTGAAACAATTAGTATTGCCTCTGTCAAACTCGTCTGCTTCATCCGCCATCTTGATATATATATCTGTATAAAAAATTTAAAAGACGCATAATATATCGTCCATTCGCGGTATATAAAGTCATAAATGTATGGATTTTTCTAAATCCACTATTATTTGGTTCTCACGTTTATAGGGTAAATGCGATAAAGATGGCGGATCAATTAGACGAGTCTGAGTGAGCAAACTCGTCTACTTCGTCCGCTTAACAGTAAATATTGCTTAATTGTAACACATTTTAATTATTATTTTTACGTTCGACCAATCATCAATCAAATATCAAGATGTTGGACCAATCAGACGAGTGTGAGTGAGCAAACTCGTCTGCTTGGTCCGACATCTTGATATTTATACATCCAGTTGTATGTTATGTAAAAGTAATGGATTCCCAGGCACACACGTCACCGTAAATACGATAGTAGAGTTACTTAGCTACAGTTATAATTGGTTTTTTTTAGTTAATGCCTCGTCTGAGCCTCGGGCGAGGCAATAATTCACAAAGTACTGATCAAAAGTATATAAAAGCAACTCTATTACAGTCTTTAATGTGTACGTTTAAGGCGACGCACGCCTAGGAATCCCCGTTGATATAATATATAATCAGTGTTGCCATTTTATCACATGTTGTTTATTTATACATTACCATTAATACATTATTTTAATACTAATAATTATATTATAACTACAGGAGTTCTACTAACCGACGACGCAGTCTTCGGAGGCAACTCCAACTCCACGTGCTCATCATCATAGATTTATATAAGATTAATTTATTGTATATAATTATAAATAAATAAATTTTTAACAATTCCCATT
Organism: Agraylea sexmaculata; assembly: GCA_022606485.1. Lineage (NCBI taxonomy): Eukaryota > Metazoa > Arthropoda > Insecta > Trichoptera > Hydroptilidae > Agraylea > Agraylea sexmaculata. Next base: position 15,467 of record JAGTTH010003690.1, on the reverse strand, counting down.
AACAGTCTTAAGAAAGCAATTTGGACGGGTGGAGGGGGAAGGGGGGTGTTTCTTTTTATTAAAAAAATCCGTTAAGGGTGTTTCTGAATAATGGGGAGGATGACTCGAAGAAAAGTGGATGGTAATTATTTGGCAGGGGGACTAAAAACTCCAGACGAAACTCAAATATCATCCTTTCTAGACTTTCCAAAGAATTAAATAACCACCACCTATTAAATTGACGTCATGGGTTCGAATCCCGTTCAAAAAAAAATGATTTGATCGGTTATTACGACTGGAAGATCGGGAATAATTTAAATAAAATTAGGATCGTTTGTCTTGATCCAGGTTTACTCTGATTTCCCGTATTGTAAGGTAAATACGGATTATTAAACTTAACTAGTAATAGTAATAAATGAATTAATAAACTCCTCATGGCGTGTAAATAAATAAATAAGCTGTCACACTTACTACTTATTTATTTGGATAACGGTGTATATTTTAATATATTACAAAACAGATGGTCACCCTAATAGTAGTCGGTAGTAATAATATAGAATGCCAGACAACTGGATGTACAAATATTAAGATGGCGGACCAAGCTGATGAGTTTCACAGAGTAATTGGTAATTGTCTCACTCAGACTCGTCGTCTGCTTGGTCCATCATCTTGATATTTATACATGCAGTTGTATGGCCTCTGCGTATTCATATACAGAATGCCAGACAACTGAACGTATAATAAATATCAAGATGGCGGACCAAGCAGATGAGTCTCATAAGAATGAATGTGATTAAAACATTAATAAATAAGTCATGTACACATTTATAGAGAATTTACACGAACTGACGTTAAGCCATATGTAAACAATCACAGTGTTGTGTCCGTCAGACTCATCTAATTGTTCCGCCATCTTGGCTCGTCTAATAACGAGGAATTAGCATCAGTAATGGAGCACTGCATGGGTAATGTATAATATATTGCAATAATATTTGATAATAATTTACACAAGTAAATATAAAATGCGGCCGTTATAGTGAGATTTGACTCTGGAGTTACGTAGCTCACTATTACATAGTAGATGAGTCTAATGAGAATTATTCAGACTCGTCTGTTTGGTCCGCCATCTTTATATATATATATATATATATATATATATATAATGCGGCCGTAATAGTGATTGAAGAACAATTCAGCACTCGTTGAGATTTGACTCTCGAGTTACGTAGCTCACTATTTGATAAAATCGACCATTGGTATGTTTATCTTAATGAAATGTTACGTAATAATTACTGCAAACAGGTGTTTAGTTAATCAAGGTAAGTAATCTTTGCGCGTGTTTCCAGTTGCTCTACAAATATAAGAAATATAAATTTAAATTGTATAAAAATAATATATAATTATAGCTAACGATAGAAATGGGCATTTTTTTCAATATAATAATGACATTGTGATGTTAGTATATAGTGTAATATTTACCTTTAATATGCGATGGATCGAGGTACACAACGTATTAATTATATATTATAAGGCTGTATGTTGTTTGGGCGGGGCTAATAATTCAGACTGGGATACTCGTGAAAAAGTCATTAGGAGAACGATGGATAGGGGTTGACAACCATTGGATGATGAGTCTGGGAACGATAGATGCGGGTGAATATTGGAACATGTATGCTATTCTAATAATAATGCATGTTTTAGATGGAATTAGTTGAAAATAAACGATGAATGTGGGATTATTATAATTGTAAAAATAGTCCAATCTATCGTAATGCATATTAATAACGATAGATGCGGGTAAATATTGGAACATGTATGCTATTCTTATAATAATGGATGTTTTATGAAATTAGCTGAAAATAAACGATGAATGTGGGATTATTAATTAAAATAGTCCAATCTATCGTAATGCATATTAATAACGATAGATGCGGGTAAATATTGGAACATGTATGCTATTCTTATAATAATGCATGTTTTAGATGGAATTAGTTGAAAATAAACGATGAATGTGGGATTATTATAATTGTAAAAATAGTCCAATCTATCGTAATGCATATTAATAACGATAGATGCGGGTAAATATTGGAACATGTATGCTATTCTTATAATAATGCATGTTTTAGATGGAATTAGTTGAAAATAAACGATGAATACGGGATTATTATAATTGTTAAAATAAACCATAACTTTCGTTATGCATATTAATAACGATAGATGCGGGTAAATATTTCTTACTAAACTATTGATCTAAAATAGTGCAAATGTATGATTTAATAATAATGAAGACAGCTTATATGGAATTAGTTCAATAAAACGATGGTCGATTATAGGTGAAAATAGTCCCAATCTACTGTAATCCATGATATATCTATAGATGTGTATTTTCTTACAGCATCTAGTAAAATAGTACAAAATGTATGATATTCTTAATAATAATGCATGTTTTATATGGAATTACTTCAAAAGAAACGATGAATGTGGGATTATTATATAAGTGAAAATAGTCCCAATCTATCGTAATCCATATTAATAATGATAGATGCGGGTAAATATTTCATACTAAACTATTGATCTAGTAAAATAGTGCAAAATGTATGATATTCTAATAACAATGCATGTTTTATACGGAATTAGTTCACAATAAACGATGAATGCGGGATAATCTATAATTGTGAAAATAGTCCACAACTATCGTTATGTATATTAATAACGATAGATGCGGGTAAATATTTCTTATTAAACTATTGATCTAGTAAAATAGTGCAAAATGTATGATATTCTAATAACAATACGTGTTTTATATGGAATTAGTTAAATATTAAACGATTATCTAAAAGGTTGTTGTATCTTTGTATGGCACAGCGTGATGAAGTACTCTTCGAAGCCCCGAAGCCCGAAGCCCGAAGCCCAAGTATGTGTTTGACTTGTAGGTATAATAATCTCATTGGGGTCCAACCCGGGTGTGTCTACCCGTCGAGATATATAAAATAGTTTAGTTTTGTGGTTGTGCACCGTAAAAAATTATAAATTAGTACAACATTAGTCCAGAGAAACCCGCAGCGATGAGAATTAACAGGGGGTGGTTCAAGTCACACCCACTATTATATACTCTATATTAATACTATGGGATATTATTAACTAATTCCATATAAAACATGCATTGTTATCAGAATATCATACATTTTGCACTATTTTACTAGATCAATAGTTTAGTAAGAAATATTTACCCGCATCTATCGTTATTAATATACATTAAGATAGTGGTAGATTATTTTCAGAATTATAGATTATCCCGCATTGATCGTTTATTGTGAACTAATTCCATATAAAACATGCATTGTTACTAGAATATCATATATTTTGCACTGTTTTACTCAATTAATCGTTTATTAAGAAATATCTACTCCCATTTATCGTTGTAAATGTACATTAAAATAGTATAAGACTATTTTCACAATTGTAATATTTCCCGCATTTATAGTTTATTTTGAACCAATTCCATATAAAACATGCATTGTTATTAAGAATATCATACAATTTGCACTATTTTACTAGATCGTTATTGTGAATCCAATTCCATGGTAAAAAACATGCATTGTTGCTAGAATATCATATATTTTGCACTGTTTACTCAATTTAATCGTTTACTAAGAAATAGCCTTACTCCCATTTATCGTTGTAAATGTACATTAAAATAGTATAAAGACTTTGTTTTCATGAATTGTAATATTTCCTGCATTTATAGTTTATTTTGAACCAATTCCATATAAAACATGCATTGTTATTAAGAATATCATACAATTTGCACTATTTTACTAGATCAATAGTTTAGTAGAAATAATTACCCGCATCTATCGTTGTTATTATACATAATGATAGTTGTGAACCATTTTCACAATTATAAAAATCCCGCATTTATAGTTTATTTTGAACCAATTCCATATAAAACATGCATTGTTATTAGAATATCATACATTTTGCACTATTTTACTAGATAAATAGTTTAGTAAGAAATATTTACCCGCATCTATCGTTGTTATTATACATAATGATAGTTGTGGACCATTTTCACAATTATAAAAATCCCGCATTTATAGTTTATTTTGAACCAATTCCATATAAAACATGCATTGTTATTAGAATATCATACATTTTGCACTATTTTACTCAATTAATCGTTTATTAAGAAATATCTACTCCCATTTACCGTTGTAAATGTACATTAAAATAGTATTAGACTATTTTCACAATTATGAAAATCCCACATTCATCGTTTATTTTGAACTAATTCCATATAAAACATGCATTGTTATTAAGAATATCATACATTTTGCACTATTTTACTAGATCAATCGATTAGTAAGAAATACTTACCCGCATCTATCATTATTAATATACATTACAATAGTATTAGACTATTTTAACAATTATAAAAATCCCGCATTGATCTTTATTGTGAACTAATTCCATATAAAACATGCATTGTTATTAGAATATCATACATTTTGCACTATTTAACTAGATAAATACTTTATTAAGAAACATTTACCCGCATCTATCGTTGTTATTATACATAATGATAGTTGTGGACCATTTTCACAATTATAAAAATCCCGCATTTATAGTTTATTTTGAACCAATTCCATATAAAACATGCATTGTTATTAGAATATCATACATTTTGCACTGTTTTACTCAATTAATCGTTTATTAAGAAATATCTACCCGCATCTATCGTTATTAATACACATTACGATAGTACTAGATTATTTCCCCAGTTATGGATAGTAATAACCCCGCTCTAATATGAACCACCCCACGCCTCGGTGATTATATTCTATTTTTTATTGTTATATCGGTGCGGGTCCAAGATGGCCGACGTGACATCCTCATCTTATATACTAACATAATATAAAACATTACATATATAAATACAAATCACAAGCTTATATTACATAACCGCGCCGTCTGGCAACACTGCCGCGATACCCGGATCGATCGTTATTTAATTTAAAAAAAAATACAACATACAACGCATTTCCACAGACATAAGAAATAAACGGCCGTATTCAATATAATATATTATTAGTGAGTCGTGCTATAATATTGGTGCGTATACGCACCGCACGCACACACTCTCATTACACTATTATATTGAATACGGCCGAAAGAGTCATATGAGATTTGTATGAGAAGATAAAAATTTAATTAGTATGAAATATGTAAAATATCAAGATGGCTGACCAAGCAGATGAGTTACACAGAGGCAATACTAATTGTCTCACTCAGACTCGTCTGCTTGGTCCGCCATCTTGATATTATAACATTTGGCATGGACAAGTGGATGATAAATATCAAAACAGCCAACCAAGAAAATGAGTGAGTTTGGTAGGGGCAACACTCAGACTCGTCTGCTTGGTCCGCCATCTTGATATTTATACATCTGGCATGGAAAAATAGATGATAAATATCAAGATGGCGGTCCAAGTACACGAGTCGAACTACAATAAAGATGATTCGTAGTGTTTAAACAACAGTAATGAAGAGCGATGTACATTTCTTTATAACTGATACTTAGCCATATGTAAACAATCACAGTGTTGGGTCACTCAGACTCGTCTGCTTGGTCCTCCATCTTGATATTTATACGTGCAGTTGTATGTCTTGCTAATATGACGGTAATAAATAAAGATCATACACATTCTGAATATGAGGTTCATATACAGAATGCCATATAACTGAACGGATAAAAAATATCAAGATGGCGGACCAAGCAGATGAGTCTCATAAGAATGAATGTGATTAAAACATTAATAAATAAGTCATGTACACATTTATAGAGAATTTACACGAACTGACGTTTGGCTATATTGTAAACAATCACAGTGATGCGTCTATCAGACTCATCTAATTGGTCCGGCATCTTGGCTCGTCTAATAACGAGGAATTAGTATCAATGACGGAGCACTGCACGGGTAATGCATAATATATTGCAATGATATTTGATAATGATTTACATACCTACATATAAAATGCTGCTTTAATAATCATTCAGCACTTGTTGAGATTTGACTCTCGAGTTACGTAGCCCACTCATTTGCTTGGTCCGTCATGTTGATATTAATACATCTGGCATGGAAAAATAGATGATAAATATCAAGATGGCGGTACAAGTACACGAGTCGAACTACAATAAAGATGATTGGTAGTGTTTAAACAACAGTAACGAAGAGCGATGCACATTTCTTTATAATTGATACTGATAATTATAAAGAAATGTGCATCGTTTTCACTCAGACTCGTCTGTATGGTCAGCCATCTTAATATATATATATATATATATATATATATATATATATACTCTGCTGCTAACAACCAACAACAACCAACCAACCTTATATATATATATATATATATATATATATGCTATATATATATATATATATATATATATATAAATCCAGTTATCTGGCTTTCTTATCGGCGGTAACGACTACTAAATATTCACATTATTATTAATAAAATATTATTATAACCCGATTAAAATAAAATCCCGGAATTCCCGACTCGATCATCGACCATCATCATCATCATCATCATCATGGTTACTATTATTATTATTATTATTCCGTTGAAGTGGTTTCTTTTGTTGAGTTTGTTTCGCTGCCGGTCGAGTCGATCAATTGATTCATTACGCTGGTATGTTAGGGGGCCACATGTTTATAAATAAATATTAATAATAAAGCCCCCCTCTACACTATATTTAGATATGTTAATATATTACATGTACGTCTATATTAGCATATATATAAATATATATATAACATATATATATATATATATATATATACTCATATATATATGCTCTTCTGCTATATATGCTCATATATATATATATATATATATATATATATATATATATATTGAATAGGCGTGTTTGTTGAAAAAGCACAATTTTCAAAATGCTACTGAAAATTTTAAAACACCAAAAAATAATCGATTTCGAAAAGAATACAATTTGATATGAATTGGTTATTATTAACGGGTATTTATTTAAAATAAAATATGATATTATTCAAACAAAAATATTTTTTAAAAAGGTATGTTTATTGAAAAGCATAATTTTAAAAATACTACGCTTTTTATTGACAAATATTTAATAAAAACGCTTTATTATTGAAAAAGCATAATTTAAAAAATGCTATTGAAAATTCAAAACGCTTTGAAATCACAAAAAATATTAAATTCGAAAATAAAATACAATTTGAATATTATTAAAGAGTGTTTATTTAAAATAAAATATAATATTTTAATCTAAAATATTTTATAAAAAAGGTTTGTTTATTGGAAAGCATAATTTTTAAATATCACTGAAAATTCAAAACGCTTTAAAATTTAAAAAAAATAATAAATTGGATCATAATTCATTTTAAAACAAATTTTATATAATTCAAGAGTATTTATTCAAAAAAAAAATAATATAATTCCTGTAAAAATATTTTATAAAAAAGTCTTGTTTATTGAAAAGCATAATTTAAAAAATTCCACTGAAAATTTTAAAATCACTAAAAAATATATAAAATTGATTAAAAATACATTTTAATACAAATTGTATATTATTACAGAGTATTTATTCAAAATAAAATTTAAAAACATTTTATAAAAAAGGCTCAAATTATTTTCAAAATGCTAATAATAATTTTAAATCATCAAAACATATTAAATTCGAAAAAAAAAATACAATTTGTATATTATTAAAGAGTATTTATTTAAACAAAAATATACCCAATATTTATCAAACAAAAATGTTTACTGAAAAGCATAATATTTCGATAATAATCACTTAATTCGATGAAAACACATTGTATATTATTTAAAAAATAAATATAAAATACACACAAGCAAAATATTAAATAAAATGAATGATTTTCAGTAAAGTACACTAAATAATAAAATATTAAAAATATATATATTATTAATAAACGATAGCATAATACATATAGAGTCGTAAAAATGGACGTATAAATTTATTTATTACATATTTATTATAAACGAATGAACCGGTCGAAATGATTGGCCCACACACCAACACTTTTATTACATACATAAATAACAACAAATACATAAATAGTTTAATAAAACTGTATATATTCATGCCGGTATGTATATATGCATGTATTAATATTATATCAAGAACTCTGGATGGCACAGGAATCGGCTTCTATGGGGAAATAAGCCCATAATCTATTTTATTTTAATTTATTATATATATATATATATATATATATATAAATATATATATATATATAAATATATATATATAAATCCGGTTATTGGAATAATTAATATACTCGATCAACCGTTTTATAACCGCATTTATTATTTTCAATTAATATATTTACGTATTCATCGTTTATTTGACACAATTCTACACAATATTGTGATATATTTGTATATTGAGAATATACACCCGCATTTATTATTATAAATAAATTGTAGGATTATGAGGCATTATTTAACAATTAATATATTTCCCATATTCATCGTTTATTAGACACAATTCTACACAATATTGTGATATATTTTTTTTTATTGTTTTACTCGATTGATCGTTTATTGATAATATACACCCGCATTTATTATTATAAATAAATTGTAGGATTATGAGGTATTATTTAACAATTAATATATTTCCCGTATTCATCGTTTATTAGACACAATTCTATACAAATGTTTATATTGGGTGAAAGTGTGATGTATTTTTTATATTGTTTTACTCGATTGATCGTTTATTAAAAATATACACCCGCATTTATTATTATAAATAAATTGTAGGATTATAAGGCATTATTTTACAATTAATATATTTCCCGTATTCATCGTTTATAAGACACAATTCTACACAATATTGTGATATATTTTTTTTTATTGTTTTACTCGATTGATCGTTTATTGATAATATACACCCGCATTTATTATTATAAATAAATTGTAGGATTATGAGGTATTATTTAACAATTAATATATTTCCCGTATTCATCGTTTATTAGACACAATTCTATACAATTGTTTATATTGGGTGAAAGTGTGATGTATTTTTTATATTGTTTTACTCGATTGATCGTTTATTAAAAATATACACCCGCATTTATTATTATAAATAAATTGTAGAATTATAAGGCATTATTTTACAATTAATATATTTCCCGTATTCATCGTTTATAAGACACAATTCTATACAATTGTTTATATTGGGTGGAAGTGTGATGTATTTTTTATATTGTTTTACTCGATTGATCGTTTATTGAAAATATACACCCGCATTTATTATTATAAATAAATTAAAGGATTATTTTACAATTAATATATTTCCCGTATTCATCGTTTATTAGACACAATTCTACACAAGATTGTGATATATTTTTTTTTATTGTTTTACTCGATTGATCGTTTATTAGAACTAAACACCCGCATTTATTATTATAAATAAATTGTATGGTTATAAGGGATTATTTGAAAATCAATATATTTCCCGTATTCATCGTTTATTAGACACAATTCTACACAATATTGTGATATATTTTTTTTTATTGTTTTACTCGATTGATCGTTTATTGATAATATACACCCGCATTTATTATTATAAATAAATTGTAGGATTATGAGGCATTATTTAACAATTAATATATTTCCCATATTCATCGTTTATTAGACACAATTCTACACAATATTGTGATATATTTTTTTTTATTGTTTTACTCGATTGATCGTTTATTAGAAATACACACCCGCATTTATTATTATAAATAAATTGTAGGATTATAAAGGATTATTTAACAATTAATATATTTCCCGTATTCATCGTTTATAAGACAAAATTCCATACAATTGTTTATATTGGGTGAAAGTGTAATGTATTTTTTGTATTATATTACTCGATTGATCGTTTATTAAAAATATACACCCGCATTTATTATTATTAATAAATTGTAGGATTATAAGGGATTATTTAACAATTAATATATTTCCCGTATTCATCGTTTATAAGACAAAATTCCATACAATTGTTTATATTGGGTGAAAGTGTGATGTATTTTTTGTATTGTTTTACTCGATTTATTGTTTATTGTAAATAAACACCCGCATTTATCAATATAAATAAATTGTAGGATTATAAAGGATTATTTAAAAATTAATATATTTCCCGAATTCATCGTTTATAAGACAAAATTCAATACAATTGTTTATATTGGGTGAAAGTGTGATGTATTTTTTGTATTATATTACTCGATTGATCGTTTATTAAAAATATACACCCGCATTTATTGTTATAAATAAATTGTAGGATTATAGAGGATTATTTAACAATTAATATATTTCCCGTATTCATCGTTTATTAAACACAAACCTGCATTTATCGTTGTAGATAAATAGTATGATTATGAATATATTATCTTCTTGATTATATAACATTCCTGGTGTCTGTTCTCCCATCCCTTGTCCCGTATCCCGTGTCCAGGTATAATAATACATTCCTGATCATCATCATCATGGTCATCAGGTGTGTGTGTGTGTGTGTGTGAGGGGGCGTGGCTTGTTCATAATGGGTGTGGCCAGCAAACAAAAACAACACGACACTACAACATCATCAGCTCAGAAATGTGTTTATAAATAAATAGCGGACCAATATTATATTAATAATAATATTAAATTATTAACAGTGAACTGTTGAACTATAAATGTGGAAAAACGATACAATTTATCATATAAATCAAGTTTTGTGATTTTTTTGAAGATTTTTCCACACATTTACTATATTAATTATTAGTTTTTGAACTATGAATGCGGGAAAAAAATACATCTGATACTATTTTCAATAAAATATACAAATAATAATATAAAGCAATAACGTATCCTTTGGGATTTTATTTAAAAATTATGTATTTTATATAAAAATACGATTTTTTCACACATTAACTATATTAATTATTATTTTTTGAACTATGAATGCGGGAAAACGATACTTGTAATACTAATTTTAATAAAATATACAAATAACCACATAAATCGATAACGTTTCTATTGGGATTTATTTAAAAATGTTATGTTTAAATTATATTTAAATATTGTAAAATAATATATTTTTCCATACATTCATTATAATAATTGTTAGTTTTCGAACTATGAATGCGTGAAAACGATACATTTGATACTAATTTTAATAAAATATACAAATAATATTATAAAGCAATAACGTATCCATTGGAATTTTATTTAAAAATTATGTATTTTATATAAACATACGATTATTTCACACATTTACTATATTAATTATTAGTTTTTGAACTATAAATGCAGGTAAACGATAAATCTGATACTAATTTTAATAAAAATATACTAATAATTGTATAAATTGATAACGTTTCTACTGGATTTTATTTACACATTATGAATTTTATATTAAAATAATATTTTAATATAAAAAAAATAGTTTTTCAACTATTAATGTGGGAAAACGATACATTTGATACTAATTTTAATAAAATATACAAACAATAATATAAAGCAATAACGTATCCATTGCATTATATTTAAAACTGTGTATTTTTCATATAAAATAATACATTTTTCCATACATTCATTATAATAATTGTTAGTATTTGAACTATGAATGCGTGAAAACGATACATCTGATACTAATTTTAATAAAATATACAAATAACCACATAAATCGATAACGTGGCTATTGGATTATATTTAAATATTGTAAAATAATACATTTTTCCATACATTCAATATAATAATTGTTAGTATTTGAACTATGAATGCGTGAAAACGATACATCTGATACTAATTTTAATAAAATATACAAATAACCACATAAATCGATAACGTGGCTATTGGATTATATTTAAATATTGTAAAATAATATATTTTTCCATACATTCATTATAATAATTGTTAGTCTTTGAACTATGAATGCGTGAAAACGATACATCTGATACTAATTTTAATAAAATATACAAACAATAATATAAAACAATATCGTATCTATTAGGATTTTATTTAAAAATTATGTATTTTATATAAACATACGATTATTTCACACATTTACTAAATTAATTATTAGTTTTTGAACTATAAATGCAGGTAAACGATAAATCTGATACTAATTTAAATAAAAATATACAAATAATTGTATAAATTGATAACGTTTCTACTGGATTTTATTTACACATTATGAATTTTATATTAAAAAAATATTTTAATATAAAAAAAATAGTTTTTCAACTATTAATGTGGGAAAACGATACATTTGATACTAATTTTAATAAAATATACAAACAATAATAAAAGGCAATAACGTATCCATTGAATTATATTTAAAACTGTGTATTTTTCATATAAAATAATACATTTTTCCATACATTCATTATAATAATTGTTAGTTTTTGAACTATGAATGCGTGAAAACGATAAATATAATACTAATTTTAAAGAAATATACCAAAAATCATATAAATTGATAACGTGGCTATTGGATTATATTTAAATATTGTAAAATAATATATTTTTCCATACATTCATTATAATAATTGTTAGTTTTTGAACTATGAATGCGTGAAAACGATACATCTGATACTAATTTTATTAAAATATACAAATAACCACATAAATCGATAACGTGTCTATTAGGATTTTATTTAAAAATTATGTATTTTATATAAACATACGATTATTTCACACATTTACTATATTAATTATTAGTTTTTGAACTATAAATGCAGGTAAACGATAAATCTGATACTAATTTTAATAAAAATATACAAATAATTGTATAAATTGATAACGTTTCTACTGGATTTTATTTACACATTATGAATTTTATATTAAAAAAATATTTTAATATAAAAAAAATAGTTTTTCAACTATTAATGTGGGAAAACGATACATTTGATACTAATTTTAATAAAATATACAAACAATAATAAAAGGCAATAACGTATCCATTGAATTATATTTAAAACTGTGTATTTTTCATATAAAATAATACATTTTTCCATACATTCATTATAATAATTGTTAGTTTTTGAACTATGAATGCGTGAAAACGATAAATATAATACTAATTTTAAAGAAATATACCAAAAATCATATAAATTGATAACGTGGCTATTGGATTATATTTAAATATTGTAAAATAATATATTTTTCCATACATTCATTATAATAATTGTTAGTTTTCGAACTATGAATGCGTGAAAACGATACATTTGATACTAATTTTAATAAAATATACAAATAAGATTATAAAGCAATAACGTATCCATTGGAATTTTATTTAAAAATTATGTATTTTATATAAACATACGATTATTTCACACATTTACTATATTAATTATTAGTTTTTGAACTATAAATGCAGGTAAACGATAAATCTGATACTAATTTTAATAAAAATATACTAATAATTGTATAAATTGATAACGTTTCTACTGGATTTTATTTACACATTATGAATTTTATATTAAAATAATATTTTAATATAAAAAAAATAGTTTTTCAACTATTAATGTGGGAAAACGATACATTTGATACTAATTTTAATAAAATATACAAACAATAATATAAAGCAATAACGTATCCATTGCATTATATTTAAAACTGTGTATTTTTCATATAAAATAATACATTTTTCCATACATTCAATATAATAATTGTTAGTATTTGAACTATGAATGCGTGAAAACGATACATCTGATACTAATTTTAATAAAATATACAAATAACCACATAAATCGATAACGTGGCTATTGGATTATATTTAAATATTGTAAAATAATATATTTTTCCATACATTCATTATAATAATTGTTAGTTTTCCAACTATGAATGCGTGAAAACGATACATCTGATACTAATTTTATTAAAATATACAAATAACCACATAAATCGATAACGTGTCTATTGGGATTTATTTAAAAATTGTGTATTTTACTATAAAAATAATATATTTCCTTATCTACATTCATCGAAAAACCTAATTGATAGATTTTGAACTATGAATATGGATACTTTTTATACTAATTTCAATAAAATGTACAAATAATCTTATAAATCGATAACGTGGCTATTGGATTATATTTAAATATTGTAAAATAATATATTTTTCCATACATTCATTATAATAATTGTTAGTTTTTGAACTATGAATGCGGATAAACGATACATCTGATACTAATTTTAATAAAATATACAAATAACCACATAAATCGATAACGTGTCTATTGGATTATATTTAAATATTGTAAAATAATATATTTTTCCATACATTGTTTAAACTATGAAACCTGCAACCAATAATCATTTTCAGTAAAAATATTATATCAATGTATGTATTTGTGAAGATGATTAGTCAGTCAATTATAACCACAATCTTTGGTTTCGTAAAATATAGCATAAATGCAGGAAAACGATATTGTAATTTGAAAGAGATTTATTTATAGTTGTCTTAAAACGCGAATATCCGGCCATTTTCCAATTAAGTGTATTTCCTCTCGGCATTAGCGATGCGATATTCACATCTGCCGTTCTTCCGCAATAATAAATGTATATATTTTGGGCAAGAAAGCCAAAGCCGGATCGATTAATCAGCGTGTCTAATTAGAGTGGCACGCCGCCATATTGACGCGGCCGCCATCTTGACGTAACGCTTATGGCCACTCGTCACGAAATGGCGTGACGGCGAGGCTTTAATCATAGTTGAGGTGGAAGTGGAAGCATCACATCATCAGCTCGCCGGACTCCATCATCGTGATATCCCGTGTCGTCCATTATATTGCCTCGTAAATCTATTGATAAGGGTTGTTGTGTAGCTGAGCTGGAATGCTGTGTGACAAAAAAGCAGCGCGGCGGTTCATGTTCATGGCCGGTGTCACCAAAAAGAATAAACACTGCCTAATACCGTGTACACTTTTTTAGACGACCACTTCTCGCCCACCGGGAGGGTGGTTCAAATCATACCATTTATTATAGATATCACAATTGGACTCTTCTCTCGTATTCGATAAAGGCATAAGTGTGTCTCCCCCACTCAACACATTTATAGTGACCACCGAGAGTGGTTGTGACAGTACCATCGAGCATTTATAATTATTAAAACACAATCATAGATATAAACATTAGATATTGCATTGCATATAAATAATTCGTGTAAACCCGTGTATTGTTGCACTCTTCGATAAAGGCATAAGTGTGTCTCCCCCACTCAACACATTTCTAGTGACCACTGAGAGTGGCTGTGACAATACCCTCGAGCATTTATAATTATTAAAACACAATCCTAGATATAAACATTAGATATCGCATTGCATATAAATAATTCGTGTAAATTTCGTGTAAACCCGAATTGTTGCACTCTTCTCTCCTATTCTATAAAGGCATAAGTGTGTCTCCCTCACTCAACCCATTTCTAGTGACCACTG